>UELV01079437.1:0-30521 GCA_900490015.1 Megastigmus stigmatizans | reverse complement strand
GGCTGGTTTTTGGTGGACGCTCCCATATTTCAATAAATCACAAAAATATTAACGTTTTTTGAAGAGCATTTCTTGCTCTCATTTACAGTTATTTCAACGAATTTTAGTACTTTTAAGTTCAAATTGCAATTAATAATTAAAAAAATCCTATTGCTAAGATGTTTTAATAAATATTTATATGAAAACTTAAAATAATTTAAAATTTTTTTTGTTAGAGTTACGAGTGTTACAAAAATAAATTTCAATACTTTTATAAAATACCGCAGTAATCGGATAGTCCGCAGCAATACCCACTTTTACCCTATGTGTCTACTTCTATTATGCGGATTTAAACGTACGACGTCTCATTTTGAAGTTTGAACTTTATTTTATAATAAAAGTAAATCACCTTTAATAATTTTTTTTATTTACAATAAATAACAGCCTTAAAACCTGTCAAATTTCAACAAAAATGCTTATTTAATTTGTTTATAAGGTTTATTTTATTGTTTGATTTCGATGAAAGGCCAAAAAATTTACGGAATATTGTTGCCCGAACCCTAAATAACTATTTCATGCTTTGGTTATGAGTTTTTCCTTATGAAACCCCGAGAAAAAGTGATTACTTGGAGAGTGATATACGCCTGTTTGATAAAAAATTCGGACTGCAAGAGGGCTATGCTTATATGTTTGACGTCAATTTATTTATTCAACAAGAATTACAAACAACCTTGTCTGCTTAGTATTTATCATACTCGAATAATGAGTAAGAAATTTTATGTTAGTGAAACTCAACTAATAATAGCGTTAGTTCATGAACGTAATTATCCATTACAGAATCTTTTGAAATAAGATTTGACTTTTAAAAATCCATTATTTGCTAACGAAGGGCTTTTTAAAAAAGAGAATAATAAAAATTTACTAACACGAGAGCTTGAAAAAGTAATCCCGGTTGAAAATGACCATATAGAATCCTTATGGATTTCACATGGATTTCATAATGATTTCTCTCGGATTTCAATCGGGAATCCATACTGAATCCATTTGGAATTTAAAATATTTAAACTAAATTTGCAATAGCTTTTGGTTCTATTTAATTTTTTTCAAAATTTTAAAAAAGGAAATATTTCTTATCAAAAACTGCATTTTTTGACGCATAATAATAAAGTTTTTACAACCATTAGAACATTTAATTTGTTAATAACAATTAAATGGGCCACTTTTAAACATTCCGACCAAGATTTTTTGATTCAGGAGGTCAAAGTACTTAAGAATAACTCGGTCGGAGCCGTGGCAAGCTGATTGGTCACGGAACCCTACCTGGCTCCTAGACTAAGTCTTCATAATACGATCGATACCGAATTAAATGTATGTTTTTTTCAGGATTTTCAGAACTTTAAAATATTTAAATGAGGATATTTTTGTTAAAGTTTTGTGGAATTATTTGAATTTAAATTTCTATTGCTTATAAATTACAATTACTTTGTTGAATATAAAAAAATATTAATCGACGTAGTTTGAACTGTACCCTTCGATTAAACTATTTATTTTATCTGCACCCTCTTAGCTTTTCTGAAAAAAAAAAATACTAAATCTATTTTTGTAAGTTATTCTAACCCTGATATCTCGGAAATTAAGGGTTATTTTTATTAAAACTTGTTGCCTAAAAGGTGCACCATGACTGATTTTAATCGCACCTCGCTAAATTGGCGAAAATACAACTTTTTTTACATAAACACGGAGAATCCATTATAATTCATTTATAGCAGCAAAGTATTACATTATTGTCATTGAGAATACTTATATCTACAGTGTATACCAACGAATATAGACGCATAATATTCGTTGATAATACTCTCGGGAATGAATGTATAAAGCAGTCAAGTCAGTCATCGTCGTGAAGTAGAGCGAGGTCTGAGTTTCTATAGTTTTAAAAGCAAAAAAAAACTGGCTTTTCAGTTGTTCCGTACTTCAAAGCTTCGATGCATTTGTGGCTCTTTAATACTTTTTTTTTATTTTTGTTTATTTTTACAAATATTTATACTTTTTATAGGCATAAAATTGTTAATTACTTTAGAGGGCAATGTTGTACAGGCTGTGAAAGAAAATTAAAAAAATATGTATCAAATTTGGATTTATTAATTACAATACTTATTTGTATAATAATTGATAATTGAAATATTATTACAATACTGCACGAATAAAAATTAATAAAATAATTTTCAGCTATTCCACCCTACATAACGCCTGATCAATGCCTGACCAATGCCTGGCAAAATATGTGACTTCAGGCTCCTTGTAAGGGCCTGAACATTCACCACATTACATGCCTCGTAAGGCCCGTTAAGGAACGGTATAAGGCCCTGATACGATACTTCATGTACCTTATAAGGGCTTGATATCTACCGTAACTCTATTTCTACCCCCTACATCGGGGTGGAAGCGCCGTAAGCTTATAAAGGGTGGAAGGATTTCATCGCATTGGCTATACACCATTCGATAGATCGCGAAATTCTAAGAACCACGTATCTTTCTCGTTTTTCGATCTGACAAGTAGTTTCCGAGTTATTAATTGTTAAAAGATTGATAAATGAGCCAATTAGCGGGTAATTACAGCGGGCGGCAGCCAATGCGACGAAATCCTTCCAACCTCTATAATATATATGTAAACGTATAATAACCCAATTTAATGTTGTTTTTAAATTGAAAAATATAACCTAAAACCCCCGCCCCATACGCCTGCGGGTCTTCTTTTATATTAGAATTAATTAGATTATTGAAAAATTCATTTCAGACAGGAATAATGTACTCTTTGTTATAAACTCTATACGAATTTATAGGTATATACTTACGAAAATGGGTTTTCCGCGTTTGTGTAAAAAATAGTTGTAATTTCGCGAGGGTGCAATTAAAAGCAGACATGGTGCACTTTTTAGGCAACAAGTTTTTATAAGAATAACCCTTAATTTCCGAGATATCAGGGTTTGAATAACTTACAAAAATGGATTTAGTATTTAATGTTTTTCAGAAAAGCAAAGAGGGTGCAGATAAAATAAATAGTTTAATCGAAGGGTGCAGTTCAAAATACGTCGATTAGTACTTTTTTTATTTCGATTATCCAATATCTGCAGGCTAGGGTATCACAGCCCGATATAGGTATCTATATTCAATGCATATACAGATATACATCATATATCAATCGAATATATTGTTGTTACCCATAACCTAGAAATATCTGTCTGAGTTAAACTAAAAGATGATTGATGAACGAAATTTTCGATCCTCTTATTATGAAAAGGTAATTATAAAAGTTTTATATAACACAATTACTATGTGGTAAATTTTTTAAATTATTTATTATTTATCTGATGCAAAATATTTTTCTGGTTTTATATAAAAATTTTAGATAAATAATTTTGTGCAATTATTTTTTAAATAAGGTGGGGTTTCGAAGTGTTGAGGAAAAAAAGTCTTTGGAAATGCTTCTTCGTGATCGTCCATTCGATAAAGCAAAGCTGAAGCAATTCTGTCTAAGATTTACTGTACCGGCAATCTACAGAAATCTATTGTGGAAAATTCTACTTGGTGTGATTCCAGTATATGAAGAAAGTCACGATTTTGTTATGGCTCAGCGGACTGCAGAATTTCAAGATTTAAAAAAGGCATTAAAAGATGCTAAGATCACTGATGAAACAACAAAACCTCATCAAATGTTTTTAATGATGTGGCTTTTAAGAACCAGAAGAGCTAAAATTGATATCAGTTCTCAGCTGGAAACACAACTTTTAAGGTATACATTTGTTTAAGTTATTATTTAACTATTAATATATACATTTTATTTGCTAATCTCAAAAGGATGCATATTGTTTATTGCAGTTATCGACAATCAGTCAGTTTTTGTTTTTGTTTATGGAATTTTTTCATTATTTCAATTTTTTAACTAGATATACAAACTATACATCATAAGGATTAGCCTTGCTTTTATAACTTCAAAAATTTAAAATATATCTACAACTGAGTTTCATCCCTGTTGAAAATTGAACTTTTGAGTATCAGATAGAAATGATATAAATTGATATTACAACTGTTTGCATAAGATTTTGACTGTGTAATAATTGAATAAAACAATTAGCTTTTTAATAATAATAGCAGTATTTTTTTCCAATTTTATAAACTTAAATTGTTTATTATGAACTATATTAAAATTATCAACTTTCATTGGATAATTTTTTTTTTTAATTCTATTACACATTTGAAATTCATATGTTTATGAAATTCTTTTACATTAGTGTCCATTATATCTACATTCTTAAATTCTTATAGTAAATTTGTTTTTAGATCAATGAGTAAAATGGCAGAAAGCTTATGGAATATCAGCGACGCTGATCATGAACAGAATAAACTAGATGTATATGTTGATGTATATTGGATTCTCAGTGGTTTTTTAGATCAAATACAGAAATTCAGTAACGAAATAGGACGGTTGCAAGAATGCACATGCTCAATGTTGGAGCGAGAAGATAAAGAACTTTATAATCATTTGATGAACATAGAATCTCTTCAAACTTTACCTTTTGAATCATGGTTTCACTCATGTTTCGCTGATACAATAAGTGATGGATCAATAACCAAGTACTTAAATTTTTTTTGCAACTTAAATAAATGCAATAAAAATATATTTACAAATTTTCTTAAATTGTAGGATATGGGATAAAATAGCAGTAGGAGCTTACAGAATTCTAATTTTTATAGCCATTGTGATGCTGACTACATTAAGACGGTGTATTTTAAGATGTGACACACTTGATAAAGTTTTAGAAGCTATAAATAATGTAAGTTATTTATCTTTATAACAAAAAATAAACACTAAAACTTTCAGTTAACCCTCTTGTGTAGGAATTAGATAGGAAACCCATCTTAACTTGTCTTTATGTGCAGGAGGGTTAAAATAAATTTGAAACCTATAAATCACAAAATATGTGACTTTGAATATCTTTAATGCATTACAGATAACAGAAGAAACTTCAGAAGTGATTGTAAATAAAGCTATTGAAGGTTGGCAACAAAGTGGTTCAGTAATGATAACCTCACAGAACCCATCACCCCATGTACAAAATACATGAAAAGATGTTTGTAATTTACTGTGATAATTATAGTGCTGCAAAACATTATTCGTAGTTTTTGCACTAAGAAGTTATATTGAATCTTGTAATAATGTTTTGAATAAGATTGTAATGTACAGCTAAGAAAATGCAATTAGCTTATGTTAAAATAGCAATTAACATGTTAAATTTACTATATAGAATTGAGCCTTTTGATAATGACATTATAAATCGTAATTATGAATCTTAATTTCTATTTATAAGCTGCAAATCTGAAATTTGTATTGTTAGGGTATAGCGAAAAGATTATAATCCCTTGTTTAATCTTTATTCGATTTAAATTTCCTTTAATCTCTTTTCACTTTTCTTCATGCACGTGATAAATAGCAGTGACATGACAATTTTTTATAAAAAAAAGTAGAATTATTGAAACATTTTTTTGTTACACTAACAATACTAATTTCAAGCTCATTATAAATTTTAATTTATGTATTTATTAATTAAGACATGTACTCAATTACTATGATTAATAAAAATATTTATTTTTTATAATGCTAAGTAAAACAGTCACTTAATTTCCATTTCTTAAACTAACTATAGCGCGTCACTCGGTCTTTGCGAAGCATAAGACCTCATGGTTTACTGCGATTGCATTCCAGCAGCTTCACTATTTGAATGCATTTAAGGCACGACCGTCACCATGAATTTTTATCATAATCGAAATTGGTTGTGTGCTAAAATGTGTGATTTTTGGAGTTTCACACTTTTTGCGATGACGAAAATATAAGGCACTATCATGTTGCGGTCGTGTCTAATAAAAAGGATATAGGATATCATAGGTATATATTCCAAGTAAAAGCGTTAAAATATCTTTATCTTAAAAATAATCGATTTTTATTTAATGCATCCATCATTTCATACATTTACATTATACTACTCGATAGCGAGCTTCTGTCCAGATTCATCGAATGTTTTGTTCTTTTTCACTCCACTTTGCTTTTATGGTACAACTTTTCCACATGTATTATACTGCATACAAATATAAATTACTCAGTACTTTTCTAAGAGTAAATGACACAAAATGAAGTCCACAATGCGATTTTTCACTCGCATCGTACAAATATTTAGCGATCGATAGCTTCGATTACTTCATGCGATAATTTTATTAACATTGATATTTTCAAGAAAATGTTCTTCATTTATTTATATACTTGTTAAGATTTTTATTAATTGCACTCTTAGCTAAATTTTATTTAATAAATAACTTTTTATGCATCCGTTTTGTTAACTTTTAATTATATCTTATATTCCACTTCAACAAATCAATTGTTAGTTTAATTCTGAAAAAAAATGAAAGTAAGAACACGAGTCTGCAGTTACACGCATCATTTTCATGAAAACCAAAACTATCGCACAAATTAATCGGTGCTAGCGAAAACCGCAATAAAAGACTCTCATACACTGCATTAACGGGATCCCACACTTTCGCTACAATACGCTGCCACAAAAAAAACAAAAAATAGACCCTTGGTCACTACTGTTCAATCTTTGGCTTCCTCTGGAAATCCTTTGCTCTCCTCGAAATTCATTATTCTTTATTGGAGCACTGATGCGTTCATTTTTTTTTCTTCGATTTTATCCGTATGTACCACATGTTCTCTCTCTCTCTCTCTCTCTCTCTCTCTCTCTCTCTCTCTCGCAAACATGCTCATTTTTTAATTTTCGATAAAAACAATATTTTTTCACACCCTCTCAAATACGAATCTCGTAAACTTTTCATATTAGGTACGTTTTTATACGATGTTTGATCGTCAATGTCAAGTTTTTCATTGATTTTAATTATCTAAATGTAAACGTTTATTTCGTTTATTTTATATCTTGAATTCGTAGTTTATTATGCGTCACTATTATAAAAAAAAAAATTAATGATCTTTTTAAATTAGAATGTCTTTCCTTAAAATCAGTAGGTGTGTGATGAAAAGTTCATTGTTTATACACACATAACTCGTACGATTACGGTTAATCGATCATTCATTGATTCGAATCGGAAATTTCGCGCAGGTCCATAATATATAAAATGCACATAATCCATCGCTCTTGACAATAGCGATACATGCAATTCATGACATACAGTCGAATCGTAATCGTTGACAAAAATAAAGGTGCAATTGTTACTAAGTACAACTTGACTAAATCAACCAAATCTACTAAATATACAATCGCTAAGCTATGCGTACATTATTGTATGTGCAATTTTGGCGTAACGATGCAACCGATTATTCATAATCGCACATTCTTTGACACAAAAGAGAAGACACAGAAAGAAGGAAAAACAACGCTTGGTTTTCGATTAACGGAGAATTGAAAAATAATGCACGCCGGAAGAAGTGAAAAGTTTGAAAAGGGTGCTCAAAAGTGTTTCGCTCTCGCATATAGTTTATGATTTTTTTTAAATTTGTTTTTATTTTTCCGTTTTCATTTTTCGCAACCTTACGTAACTCTTATAATTTTCATTAACAATTGATTTGTTTTATGCTTTTATATTTGTTGTTTCGCGCGAAGAAAAGAAAAAGAAAAATGAGTTTTTTTTTGTACTCTCGGAGTTTTCAGGACAACAGAGTGGTGCGCATATATGTTTTTTTCTTGCTTGCAAACAAAAGAGTTGCAATTCTTTACAGAAAAGTTTTTGTTTCCAAGCAATGCAGATTAAAGAAAAAAATAGAAAATATGTAGTATCCTAGATGTATATAATTTTACATATGCTCTACCAATTTTAAGAAGTCAAATTGTGAACATTAATGATTACTTCTAAGATCGTCAATAAACTGTTTACAATTTAGAAGATTGCTATAAAAAATATTAAAATAGGTGGTTCACCAAGGCAAACCAAGCAGTAGTCTATTTATTGTGATCAGTTAACTTTCAATCTTAAAAGTAATCATATATTTTCTATTTTTTATCAGAAACATAAAAGAAAGTCAAAGTCGAGATCTGTACAGGATATAAAACACTATTCCAAACATTCAAACTTAAGTCGAACACAAGGAATGTGGGCTACAATGAATAGGTGTATGATTGAAATGAAAGAATTAAAAAAATTATAACTAAAATGCGCAAAAGTAGACAGAAAATACCTCCCTTACGAAAAAAATATAGTAATAATATTATAAGTACATAATAAAAACGAGATAGTTAATCCAGATATCCAGTGCAAAACTTTCATGATTTCTTTACAATATAATTATGAAAGCTATTACATTTATTAATAACTAATGATTATTCATCGAAATATGATATTAAATTGTTTAAAACATCGTAAAGAGCTGCCAAATTATAATTAGTTCATAATAAATGCACTTGACAGGATTCACCATCAACTTTTTATTACATAATAAAAGCAATTATAAATATACTATCCGCTATATTGGTTCCGTAAGAGTAGTAGCAGAGAATTTGAAACTTCGGTTTGGAACCTATGCATTATTGATGAATTTAACATTACTTGTATTAAATCATTTAACGATTGATAAATAAAAAAAGGTATTTATAATACATAACATTTTCATCCTTGGATTAGCTGCGTTATTAATTTTTTTATGTTAATGTTAAACGTTTTCATTAGTGAACAAATTAAAAAAAAAATGAATATTCTATTAACAGAATCACATTTTTTATAAGAAACTGTTATACTTAAAATCACCGTTTTAAAAGGAAATAAAGTGATTAATTGAGGATAAATTTCTTTCTTGATTGTAATCCAAACCGTAGTTTCAAAACGCATATAAAAAATCTCTGAAACATCAATTTTTCGTACACTTCTTCGTAAAAATAGGCGTGAATTCCCTCGGCACCTGGGTATGTAAAAATACGTATAATCATCAAACAAATAGATACAATCTATTGGCTTTTCAAAAACCTATAGGTACGATAAAAATAATCGCTACTCATAAAGATAGTTAACACGAGGCAAATAAAATTGCATAAATTTAATTCACAAAATTGTGCAGAATGAAAACAATAATTTTTTTAATACTATATTCATATCGTTTCACAAAAAAAGACACTAAATCTCAATTAATGTTTTTAAAGCAAAATTAATTTACTAATCCCTTTGTTACAAAAAATAAATACTTTATAATTAAGTGTTTTTGTGCGTATCAACAATCATGTAAACAAAATTTAAACAATTTTATTTGCTATCTATTCATTATGCAAAGCTAACACAATGTCCATTGGGGAAAAAATTCATAAACATGATTACACGTATCATTTACCCCAAGATGCGGTATACGTATGTTTTTTAGCACGTAAGTGTGGGTGTGTGTAGCCTACGTGTTTTGTCACTTCGACTTAAATGGACACTCGGCTAAAGACATCAAATGGACGTCGCATGCCCATAACAAATACGATACACGTACGCGTCTTTGCTTGTGTGTATGTATACTTCGATTATTATTTTTTTATAATTAGTTTTGCTTTTTTAAAAAGGAGTAACGCTTTCTCTTACGTAAGTCGTACCTGTAATGCAGCCTCTGTCGTGCGAAAAGTATCGCGTAGAAAAGGAAAAAAAGAGAAATACATTTAGATTATTCGTACTCTTACGAAAAAATTTGTTGATAAATTCATGACTATGCAATAAAAGTACTGACAAAAAATCCAATATTCATGCTGAACAATACATTTTACCCTTGCCAGCTGTACAAAAATATTAAGCAATATAGATTTGCACAATTTAAATCAATAGTTTATTACTCATTTTCAAATGAATCATTTGCTTTGCAGTTAGCTGTTCGAGATTATCGATGTACGCCATTTTTCATAATTTACTATCAATACTTTTCCCGTAGTAACAACTTTGCTATTAAATTTTTTTATAAGAGTAGATAACATGAAAGACCTGCCGACGTTGTGCTCCAGGAGCCAAGCTTCCGACTGTTTATGGGCATTATTTTCCGGAAAAACGAAAGATTTTTAAGAAAACGTAGTAGACTAAAATTTATTTTAATTGAATAATTCGAAAGTCGGAAAAGCCGGACTTTTGAGTATACGCAGAAAATAAGCTTTATTAAATCTAATCTTAATGAATTCCAAAGCTGCTTGGAATATAGATTGGATAACTAAATTTCATTAATATATATATATATTTCATTTTCATTTAATTTCTTCACTATTTCGTATTGTATTTTAACCATATCTTATACAATTACATTTTCATCTTTTATGGTTTATCAATTTTTTATCGTCACGTAAATGCAAACAATTATTTAACTACTTTAATTATCCCTTAGCTACCGGCGTGGTGGATCTCTGGCATAACCCGATTTTATTGAGTCAATGTTTTGTGTTACATTATAGAAATATTTCTAAGCCTATAAATAAACTTATTTAATTATAAAATATTATTTTGCCTATTCAAATTGCAATTCGAAGTATTATGCGGTTAGTCAGACACCACGACGGTAGATACTAGCAAATATTTACCTCGATAGCTAAGGGTTACGTATAGACTGGCGTAAATAATAAACTCTCCGATTCGTTTCGAGAAACATTCAAAGAAAAATAATATACTAAATTTTAGATACTAAATAAAAACCATATGTAATTGTAAAAATTGGCGGACCACACAGGGACTCGCGATGCACTCCGGTAACGATTCACCGAATCGTTATAGAGCAACAAAAAAGTTCAATTCGCGTCCGGCAAAATAGCGGAAATCTTTAATAAAACCTTTTTCTGCGCAACGAAGCACGCGAGAGAAAAAAATTAATCAGTAAAGTTCTAATAACGTTTTGGGAAGTGGAGGAAGAAATGGTGCGTGCCTAAGAAAAAACAATACTGGTCGCATCTCTCCTCTACTGCCTCGGCGCTTTTGTGCTCTCGGCAAGCTTATTAAAATAGTTTATTTTATTTTTTTATCACTCGTGTGTTCATGTGTGTGTTTCGTGTATGTATGTAAATGTTATGTATCCTTACCAGGCGAATCAAAGCGATTTTTTCTGATCTCGTGCGACGCGTCGTTTATTATATTTTCTTGCTTGCTCAACGTCCTTGATGCGTCGCACTTGCTATTAGTGTTGGTCGTCTTCAGTAATTTCAAGAAAAAATATTGTACAGGAACAAAAGAATTCGCCTCGCCGACAAACATTTTATGACGCATTTTTTCAGTGCTTTTGTATCAAATTTTAATCGCAACGTTTTAAACGATTTCATTTTTATACAAAACGTTAATATGTTAATCTACATTATAACATTTATATTCGTTATAATTACTTACATCATTAATATTATGCAAAAGTTCAATTCTTTAATTTAAAGAAGGAAATTACAATATGTATCTTTGATAGCCGGATGATTGTCGAAAAAGGATCCCAACCGAAGACGGCCAACAGCGCGCACTACCAACTAAGTTAACGACTGTTCTATTTTTATTTTTTTTTTTTCGTTTTTGTTACATCATTTTCTTTCACAACCTAATGATATATTATGTGTTTAGCGTTTTACTTCCGTCTGTCGTTGAATCGAAAATTTCTTAAATCGTTTTCTAGATATAAGTTATTAGTTCATGCTTCGAATCAAAAGACAGAGTTTGATTTTGCATACTGTATGTGCGCGCGCACTTTGAAACAATACTCGTTCAATCAACTGTACATAGTAAGTAAACATTTGAACACATTTACTAAAATACTTAATTAAAATTATAAGTTTCGCCTCATTGGTTGATCCGATAGCTACGCATTTCAAGTATTTTAGTTCCTTAAATCAAATAGCACAAGTAAAGATTGTTTAAAAGGAGCACAAGAAGGTGCTTTATCACATTTTCATGATAATAACTCTCTGAACAAAATTTAAATCAGAGTAAATAGTAGCATCGATGATAACCATAGGTCAACGTTATAATCCGACTCCAATCGTTACACCTGGTGAAACAAACATTTAGAAAAAGTATACTGACGTACGCATTGAAACGCACACCGCCATCTCGCTGCTTGAGAATCCTCTTCGTCTGAAATTAAGTCAGCATTTACCTGCTGCAACGTAGATATAGCCATGTGTAGTCAATCGATCCGACCAATTACGTTTCGCAGCACACGCGCGCGTGTGCGTGTTAAATGTAAATGACAATGCACGATTTCACCAGTGGATCGGTCGAGTACTGCGTTGCACAAATACCCTGCGTGTGTGTATGCATGTGTAAGTGTATAATCTGTGTGTCCGTGTATGTAGCTTTGTATTTCGATCCCTCCTCGTCATCGTCTGCCTCGCTGCAGCAGCAAGTTGAAAAAGCTTCCTTAGTCAGCGCGCACCCTTGGGCCCAAGGGGTCGCGGCCACTACAGTAGCAGCAGCATCAGGAGCAGCATCAGCTCGTCCGAGCGCATTTTATTGTTATGCCTGGCTTGCTGGCGCCTTCCGGCCTGGCTCGTCGGTTAGAGCGCCGCCGAATTGCAATTGTCGACTAGTGGCGACAGGGGCCCGACCTTACCTCTGCCGCTGCTTATCCTATCGGTCTCGTAGTGAACGTCTAACGAGAGGCCTGCGAGAGAAGACAGGTTTGAAAGGGTACATTAATGTTTTATACTGCTATGGTCCAGTCAAGATAGTTAAAGCAACTTGTAAATTCACATCGAGTCGAACTTTTATAATGATTTTTTTTGTTAGTACAAAGTAGACAAGATTCAGACAGATTTGATTTTCGATATCAACGAACATCATGTTTTTAAAAACTTTACAAAAATAAACTATTCAATTAAAAAATAAATAGATATATTTGTGAAATTTAATATTTTACAGTAACCCCTTTCGTATGTTATAAAAAACTTTACTTTTACACCATTTAATTCTAATATTTCAGAAATCTAATGTTACGTACTGATTTGTATTTATAAGTATTTTTTAATTGTTTTAGAATTTTCTCTCTATAGTACCTTATAGTCATAGTAATATTTACCACATATAAAAATATATTTCAGATGACTATAGGGTTTCTTTCAAGGATTTATTAAGATATTAAAATATATGAATAATATTGTAACAATTTAAAACAAACTTTGATATCATGAAATATCATTGCATACAAGTTTTCAAATAAAACAAGTTATAAAATGTTATGCTCGTGTAATTGTTTCTTTAAAATTCAGTAGGAGTCGTCACAATATTATTTCTAAGGGAAATATTGACTTTTATTGCGGATGCTTATAGACGTACTATGCAAACACAATTGTGCAAAGGTTTGCGTCACTCAAATGCACATTTACAACGCAATAAAAATCTAGTTTAAAGACTAACGTAAAGCCAATAAAGTTTGCTGATAAACGTAAAGCAAACAACAGTAACGTACAACAGATGCATGCTTGTTCTAATTTCGATGAAAAAAAAAACGTAAAATAATAAAAGCACTGAAGCAGCATCTTGTGGCTTGATTAGTCAATTATGATGAATCAGAAACATGCTGTTCGATTTTTATTCAAATTGCCTAGAAGATATCACATACTAAAGGACCCCGCACGAACCTTATGGAAATTGGTTCATTGTCAAATTAGTTGAAAATATAGTATAATTTAGTTTATGATATACTCCAAAAAAAATCTCCATGGGCACAACGTCCAACAATAGCCAGTTTTCCAGATACAGAGAGACAAACATTTGATTTTATAATGCACAGTATATCTATAAAAAAATCTTTGTTGTGGAGACTTTTGATCAGGATATCATAATGTTATACTACATTTTCAGCGATTTTGACAGGGAACCACTTTCCATAAGGTTTGTACGGGGTCCTTTGTAGTTCAGAAAGAAAGAAAAAAAAATAATATAGAAAAGGCCAATTGGCAATTATATACAAAGAGATCGTCAGTCGATGCAGTCATGTTTAATGATTATTATTCGATTAAGACCCACCACCAGGATTATCCTTCTCAGTTTGTATGGTGGTAAGTTGTAACGTACATTTTTGATATGCGTATTTACCGGAAGGCCTCCGGGAGGTAGAAGAATGATGTAGCTGCCCCGTTATCATCGGAGTCGCTTCGGGGATAAAAGCAGCTACCAGTAGCGCGATAATTACCAATAGTGCACCAAATACAAAGGGGGGTCCTGGTACCAGCTGAAAAACAAAACAGACAAAATTAATTTTCGAATGTTCCCACGCCCCGCCTGGGAAGTTTCTGAGAATTAAAGCAGTTAAATATTCATTCGTTCGTCTAAAAATATTGCATATAATATTTAAAGTCACGATGAAACATCAACTTTAAATATAAAATCTGATTAATGCTCGAAATGACCAAAATTTTGTGTTGACTTCAACGCTATAAAATACGCGGTAGAATTTTGATGAAATATATATATCCGAGGGTTTTCGAGGTCGCTCTTTTCTAATATGTTGTCAGAATTATCTAGAAATTAATTGTTACATTAACTTTTTAATGTTTTTAATCATATTAACGTTTTAATCATGAATCTCACTTCTTATACATCGGTGCTACTACGGTGATAAAAATTGTGACAATCAGCATATCTAACTCCAAATGGTTATTTTAGGGTTTTTGGGGATGCTGATGACGAATATGCATATCCAACTCAGAATTGTGAATATATAATTTTGAAATATTATGGATGATAAATACTTACATCGAGAATTTCGCATCGCCATATTGGATACGCCATCTTGTATTTAATAATTTTAAAAAGCTAACATCAGATTGGTTATCAGCATCCCAAAAATCCCCCGAGTAACAATTTGGAGTTAGATAATATGCTGTTTATCACAATTTTGCAACGCCGTAGTTGCACCGATGTACAAATGAGATTCACGATTATAATAAAATATTACCTGTAAAATTTGCAAAAAATTGCAAAAACCCTCGGATATACACGTATTTTTCATCAAAATTCTACTGCATATTCATCATAAATTATAGCGTTGAAGTCAACACAAAATTTTGGCCATTACGGGTATTAAGAAAGTTCTCCTTGTACGTAGGAAGTCAAATACTGAATTCACTAGATTTGACCAGTGCAGTCGGTATATACAGGTATATATTCTGCATGTATAACCAATACGCAAATGAGATTTATACATGTAATATCTACTCCCTCTTATTTCACAGTTACCCTATGGTATTTTAGAAAATTGCTAAAAATTAAAAAAAATTTCATCTATTACTATAAAAAAAAATTCGAAAAGCTGTAATCGTCAATTAATTTATAATCGGAAAAAAGAAAATCTTTTCCATAAGACTACGTGTTAAAAAAGCAATAACAAAAATATTTAATTCTCGGCTTTGGGGTTCCTTAGCCTCACGAAATTTTAACTGGAGCTTCTTCAATCATTTACCTTGCTACATAAAAATTTGTAAGTCATTAACATCGTCAAATCAATTATTAAGAGAACTCCCTTAATGGGTTAATACCGAGAATACAGAACCGAGTCCGAGACATTTTGAAGAATTTTTTCGGTATGTCAAATTACTTTAACTAACACACCTAAGCTAAAATAAGGTATGTATCCGGAGACGTATCCATCATGATTACGTAACAAGAAATAACTGTACAATCTTGAATAAAAGCTAAAATTTTTATACAAATAAATAAAGCTATAGTATTTGCAAGACATTTTAACGACAATACAAATCAGATGCTTTTTCTGAATAGATTAAACTTTGACATTATAAAAGAAATCCATATTTCTTTTACAAAAACCGAATTTATGCAATCAGCGACAACTTGATAAATCTGCTTAATTTGCCAAATAAAGTTAGAGTACCTGCTATTTTCACTTCTTTATGACTTTCAAAGAAATAATCAGTCATTTAGTTTCATAAAAAACGGTACAAAAATATTTTCATATATATTTACAATAAAATTACAATAAAATGATGTTTCAAACATGATGCTAGCAGTTTTGAAATACAAACATTATACTGAAATTAATCCAACTGCGTATTAAAATTGTTATTTAACATAGATTTTCATTACCTAATGATAAAATACATCGTGACACATCATCCAATGCGCACAAAATTTTTACATATAATTTAAACTAGAGATTGGAAGGCACAAAGCAGATGGTACTATTCGATAAGTTAAACTGAATCTTAATAAAGAGGCTTTAGATTAAAGGCATCATATGTGATTAATTATGCAGCGCTATCAATAAAGGCAAGATTTATAATGTTGAAACTACGTGATAGTAAGTACCATTATTAGAGGAATCAATAACAACAGATTTTAAAATAATAAATTAAAATAATCATGCATAGAAATGTGTACAAATTCCTCTATTTGAATTTAATTTGATAATTATTCCAACACGAGATAAGCGATCAGACCTGCGCTTCCCTGAAACTGTTTACGAAGATTTTATGACGGTGTACTCGACTCGAAGGTAATAAACGTAGGTAACTACAAGTTCGTTATTCCACACATTTACACAAGCGTTTTACAAAATTCTAAGCTGTTGTTGCATATCTCCACCGCGATCTAGGGGCTGATTTATGGAAAGACTATCTCTAAATGAAATAGTTGACACGAGATACTGGCTGGTCTGTTTCGGGAAAAGAAGTTGCTTTCATTCAAAGAACACTCATCTTTTACGGAAACTCGTACACGGTTTGCACTTTTACTTCGTCCCATTCGAGCCCGGTGACCATTGGAATGAACAAATATAATTTAAATTTTTGTAGAATTACGTGAAATATACATAAATTTTAACAATATAAACGCATGGCTTAGATCAAACTGGATTATTCCACATTCTATAATACGGCGAAAAATTAAAAAATCATTTTATTACAAAAAACACCTTCCTAGTGGGTTCAAAAAAGATATAATTCAGTATTAAAAATCGCGATTCTCATACGTGTCTTGCAGTAACAATTTAAATTGCAATTAATTGGTCTTGACAAACTAAATACACTAAACTACTACTTGTAGTTCGGTTAGTTGAAATAATGAAATAGCCAATGAGGACTTTAAGAAAATATTATTAGAAAATGCCGAACGTCGCAAGAAAGACTTCCAATGACAGCGTCATTCCTTTTAATTCGGACTCTCCGAGATCACTCGTCAGCAAAAAGCGCGCAAAAAAAGAGCCAAGTCGGCAACAGCGCAATTACGAAAGATTATCGAGCGGTCGGCGATGTTTGACTATCGAGTTTTAACCGAACTACCACCAGCAGCACATCTTGTCGAGCTGCCGCTGATGAAAAAAAGCCGCAGTTAAGCAAACAAGCTATACAGGGCCGCTAATTAATCGTCAATGCCAATCGCTGCCTATATGGGCTTACCTGAGGCATGATATCGAGGTGCGTGGCAGTTCCCGTGTTATTGTTCTCGTCGAGGAGCGGCGGCTTGAGGGGCAGCGAGGCCGTCTTCTCGTTCAGGTCGACGTGAAACAGGTAGAATATGACGCCGAACATGGCGGGGCCGAGACCGTTGCACAGGCCCCGCATGCCCGTCACCATGCCCTGGGCTAAGCCCTGCTTGTCCGCGTCCGAGTGCATAGAGACGAAGGCCGAGATCGCCGGATAGGTGATCGAGGAGATCGAGGCCAGCACACCTGCCGCCCACATCATCCTGCAGGGTAAAAAAGGGGAATTTTAACAGGCTCTATGTCTACAAGCACTAGATCCCACTGGCGATGCGCAGTGCTTCTTTTATACAAACAGTATACCTATTTATTTAGTGTACGGACACATTATGCATCCATCGTACGCCATATACCAACTATTCCAGAAAGAATAGTGTTTGTTATTTCAAATCTCTCTTTTGGTTATATATTCGGTGGGTCTCGCGCGAAAAGTTAAACTTAATATAATTTGTCGAGAAAATTCAGAAGATAACTGCGCTTTTCCGCTTTAAATTGAATACTTTAATTTGTATATTTATTAATTATAGCATAAAAAGCCCCTTAAATATTTTCTTAATTACTGTCATTTACTACTATTTAGTTACAAAAAAAGCTTATTATTGCACCAATTTTTCACCAAATAAAGTATAACGATATTACTAGAGTAAATTCACAAAGAAATTAATACATAATGCAACTGATTTTCACAATTTTTTTTCATTAACTTTTAAATTTATAAATGTATAATACTTAATAACCTTTCCCGATAGAAAAATTCGAAAAAACTAATTCACGAGATAATATCTGGAGAATATATGTAGGTATACAATATAAGTACAGAGAATAAGAGGCTCGTAATTTTTAACACGTAGGTATATATAATTGGCAAGCAAGCAATATTTTCGATGCCTCTCGAATTTCAATTTGATTTTTGACTATCAGCAGTGCTTTCTTAAATACGTTAACTTTAAGAAGTTTATACAGATTTTATAGATTTTTCTAGAGAGCCACTGATATTCTTGCGAGCCGTGGCCATCATCTATTTTTAAAATTGAGAAACTGCAATTTTAAGTAACAACGATAGATCAATATGCTTTAAGGACTCTGGCACTTGCTGCAGAGCAAATCAGACCAGAACTTTTTTAGTTGTTGTTTTTTACATCCGGATACGGAATTTTTTAATACGGTATAAAAAGGAACGCTAGATACACATACGAATTTATTTCACTCCGCAAGAAAGCGAAATTTCTTAATTCACTTTAATGATTTGTTAGTCATAATATGTTCAGGATCTTACCAAGTCTGCGAGCCGAAGCCGTACCACATGAGCTGGAGTAGCTCGAAGAGGAGGCCGAGCATGATGGTGTGCTTGCTGCCGAGGGTTCGCATGAGGGGCCCCAACAATATCTGGGCGAAGACGCTTAGTATGCCGACGACGGCTATGAATATCGCGACCATCGTGGCCGAGAAGCCCATCGCGAGCTTCAGATAAACGAAAATGCAGCTGTACTGGCCGGCCTCGGGCAGATAGCTCAGGAACACCGTGACGCACAGCATCAGTATCGTGTGATCTTTGCCAACCTGAAAGGGAATATCAAACGAACGATATAAGCACAACTTTCGCTCGCCTTCTCTATATACTTTTCTTATTTGCCATCAGGCTGTCGATGCACGACTTTAAGGCTGATTTGACTTTGAGAGCGACCCAAGATCACCGCATCTCCTCGATCACGTATAGTCAGCGAGATATAATTGGTCTGGATAGTCTTTTGATGCGTCTATAACGCGCATTCACTTTGAATCGTTGCGTATGTATTGGTGTGAAAATATTAAGCATCGCGATATTTTTTCCCTATACACTTGTGAATAGTACACAGAATCACTTGAATTACTTACGCGCGACTATATTCGTTCGACTCGCCTTAACAAGCACTTCTATCAGTCAATTGTTGAGCGAGACAAATCACGTGCTTTACACGACGCCTTAAGCGGAGGATCGTCACGGAGATGCTTCTTTAATCGTGATTTATATACGCATTTTTATGAAAGTCCGCGAGCTTGCAAATGTTAAAGTTATTCATGAATGTTGAGAATTTAAAGTGGTCAAGATCTGATTTTAATTAATTGATATGTAGGTCCTACATTTATTTGCACGATTGATTTTATCGATTGAAAATAAGTTGAGAATAAATAAGAAGAGTCTGGTCCATTATAACGATATAACGATATAATGCAGTGTTTTATTTTGTTAGCCTCTGCCCAACTAGAACTGATCCACCTCTTATCATACACAAACATATATAGGGCAAGAAGCTCGGGAAAAAATAATTCTCATACATAAATCAGCGCGACGCAAGCCGCAGTGCCAGTGCCAGCCAACCATTTTCACGCTATACTTGCCGCACTGAAAAAGGGCGAAAAACATCGACGCTCCTCCTCCCGCGTCAAAGTTTTTCTCGTCCCGGGTATAAAAGAGAAGCAAAAAGAATTGTACGTACCTTTCCGAGAGCGGCAAAGGGATCGGCCTGCTCCCAGGATATGGGGGCCGGCGGCCGAGCCTTCTCCGGCAGGCTCTCAGGCACCGCCACCAGGATGAAGAAGACATCGAGGATGGCGATCGCCGTCGCCAGGGCTACCACCACGTTCTCGCCGTACGTGCTCATCGTGAACGCGCCCATCGCCGGGCTTATCACCATGCTCGCGGCGAACGTCGCCGAGACCTGTATGGGCAGACAAGCGATTCCACAACTTCAGCAAGACATGTTTAGTTTTCCGATACCTACGCATGCACGACTTTTCAACAAGGGGATACTGCCTATTATCACGGAAACCTATTTTTAAGATGACCTATTCTTTGTCACAACAATTAAGATCAATTTATTATTTATTTTTACACTTTTTTTAGATTTTCAATATCCTTGAGAAGGCTAGCATTTGATGATGAAATAGTTATTGCTATTCACGTTTCCAATAAATTTATTAAAAGCACGATTAATATGACAAAGGGTTGATCAAAGGGTGTAATCATTGTATCCAGTTCAAAAATATTTCCTTAAAGGGGATGTATTATGGTCGGAAAGATTTCAAAGTGATGCTAACAGAGTGTTTTTTTTTCTTTAAAAATCGATCTCTATCTTTATATATTTCGTTAAATGCGATTTCTTTCCGACTCTAGCACATGTCCTTAAGGTTTCAATTTTAAAAGGACCAGTTGTGACAGTTAAAGTCTCATATCATCTTTGCAGTAATTTGCCTAAACACAATACGCTATTTTTTAATATTTCGCGTCATTTTTATAAATAAAAAATATACAAGTTTAAATTCAACATTGTATTTTGCATAAAAGTTATGTCGTAAGTTGAACAAACATTTCTTAATGCAAAAATTAACAACTATGCTCGTGAATTCAATAAATTAAAATGAAGGACGGAAACTATGTAGATATTCTTGAGTCTTTCTTCTTCAATCTTCACTTAAATACAGAGATGAGTGACATCACTTTTAGACACGGATTCAACAAAAATTAACACCCTATCCTTGCATTTTTCGTTCAAACCAATCTTTACCATTTAATTCTGAGTGCCTTTGGATATTCAGCCTCGCTTGAAGTATTTTTAGTAATAATTTGAAAGCCGCTTGCCAAGTTGATTCAATGTAACGCGGTAAATATATTTTATTTGAAGTTCACATTATTTCTTTGTCTCTACGGTTTTATACGGCGCGCATTGTTAATTTAAAAATAATATAATAATTATTACTGATTTGTTCATTAATCAAATCGAATTATGTAACGGAAATAAAATATATTATTGACCAATTTTTTAAGCATTTTATCGTCGAACCATAATTTTTTGGAGTATATCATTGATATATGATCGATGGTTAAGATACACGTGGCAATCCAAGGACATACATGAATTAAAGTATTTGTATAAGTTTAAGATTATTAACTAGTCCCAAAACTCTGTCATTACTTAATTTGCTGTTAGTAAAAAGTAAAAAAAAAAAGTTGCAAAGAATTTAGAATGTAACAAGTGACGTTATAACGGAGCTCTCTCAGGGCCAAGATTATTTATCGGACAACACGACATTGATTACCTTATAGCGTCTAAAAATAATGGAACATATACGTAAGAGCATACATGAACTTGTCGATAGTTTTATAAAAATTTAAGTCTACGGCATGTCGAATTAAAGTCAACTGACGACGATAAATTATCCACAATCACAAAATTCTTTGAGGGTCAACGATACTACATTTCCTACTCTTAATTTGTCGTTTGATCTGCTTGATTTGTCTTTAATATTCCATATTATTTACAATTTAACTTTTAGCTGTTTCAACTAGAATAAAAGTTACTTTATAAAAAGAACACGATATTTTTGCGGTGGATATGTCAGAGTTATATGAATGTCTAAATATAAAATGCGTTGGCGAATGCATATATATATGCCTATATGTAATCGGAGCGCACTGGATTATTTCAATCCGTTCGCGATTTCATGTAATTCGAAATATTTTATTACTTCTTAGTGTTATTTATTGACGCAGGACGCGGTTTTAATTTTTTTGTGCGATTATCGACGAAAAATATCACTTCAATTGCCGTTTACGGATTAAACGACACTTACACAATCACAAAGTAACACTCCCACACGGGTTATATCAATTTATGCAATTATGATTTGAAAATTCGAGTATAGCTCTTTTTTTATTTTAAGGGGTTCAACAAAATTACTATATATTCTACAAAAAGTGGTCTAATATGTCGTGCAAATGAATTTTTAAAATATCAAGAATTAATATCAGAGCTTTGCAGCACGCCTACGAATTTAAGGTTATACTTAGACTCTCAATGAGTAAATGTTTATTTACTCTGCAGCAACACAGTTTGTTTTGTATTATAATACATATTTATAACTATAGTTTAAATCAGTTTTTGGCAGTAAGAGATTCATTTCCAACTCGTCGCGTTTTTCTCGTTTGTGATTTTACGCCCCGAGGTGCTAGAATTCGGGTCGGACGTCGAAAATAGGTCAAAAGCATATTGTAGAAGATTGAACCCAGAAAATCACCGGACAATTAATCAATAAGCAGTACACCTCTAAGACAATAAATGTATAAATCAAATATCTGTTCAATTTACTCTACTGTTCAATTGACCGTATTTCTAAATGACTATCACACATGTATAGTCTATTTCAGCTGGCCCCTTCAATCATTAATAATGCACGGTACTCTGGGGTCAACTGAAATAGTCTACGAATGGCTGAAAATTCGGACCTATAACTCATATACGACAGCGAACCATTAAAAATGAACAGTTTAAAATTATTGTTTTAATGGATGTGCAATGCAATTTTCTTGTAACAGAAAGAATTTTCTTAGAAATGAGCTCTTCCCGTGGTTTCACGTGGATTTTTCTAATTACAATTAAATACTAGATGAACAATATTTTCATGTACAACTTTGAATTTCAATTATGCAAAAGATAGTTGCTTATTTAAATCACTTAATTTTTTATTCTTCTATTATTAATAGAAAGAGCTATACAACCTATTATAAGAAAAATTCCATGTTTGTAAAAAGAAAACGTTTTACATTTTAGAACGAGTGTTCCTTAGTCTCCTTAAAAATTGTATACAATTAAATAATATTAAAAATGAATCATTTTATTTAGTTTTTCCTTAAAAAATAAGATTTATAACTTTAACTATGGAACTTTTTAAGCGAGATAAAAACAAAGTGCATGTATGTCCTTGATTACGAAGGCAATGGTTAAAAGGAATGAATTAAATTAAACTTTAAATTAAAAAGGCAACCCTTTTAACTAATGAAAAGTTAACACAAAGCGTAACTTCACGCCATCCTATAAATATGTGTAAGCACGTACGTATAAAGTTAACATAGACACGCGTATTCGCAAAGTACAATCGAGTTTTTTTTGCTTCCCATTATTTAAGGAATCGCTTTTCATTTAAATTATAAATTTAATTTGCCGTAAACTGTAATAGAGTTTGATTTCCCTGTCTATTTCTTTATACATTGTTTGACTTCTCATATATACTTGATCCAATATGTCAATCTTTCTCAAAAGGATTACATTCACAAATGCAAATCTACAAATCTTTAGGGGATTAACTTAAAAAAATTAAACGTAAAACTATCGGCGTTCTTGAAAAACTAACTTTTCTTTATCTAAAGTGAATAAAGTGTGCTATACAAATAGGAAGCTGTACTCTTGAGTAATTTAAATTTAAAATGAGAATAAGTAAAACTATGTACACGAAGTAGGTTCTAAATCTAAATTGAAAAATAAATCCAGTAAGTTTTTCTGAAGACTTATATTTTTAACGTAATCTGATATCGATCAAGTTATTTAAGTCTGTTTTAAACTTTCGATCGAGTCTGCTCGAGATTGTCTACCATCTCGAATCATAATGTCTAAAACTAAAGTTTATGCATAGGAAAGAATTACGTCATTTTGAATAAATATCCGTGTGAATAAGTACTCATATTCAAATCATTTATCGAAACGAGTAAATGATTTGTATATTTTGTAAATTTGAAATCTCGTTTAGATAAATCGATGCACCAGATCCTGTGCTGAAATTAGATAGGAAAGCCGTGTACTCTGTACGAGTTAACCCTTTTTTATGCGGATTAAAAATATAAGTTTGATTGGTTTACATATATTGTTATTTAGGTAAAATAAAAATTGTTTACTGAACCAGACGTATAGTAATTTTGTTTCTCAATCTAACACGTAAGTACTAACCATGGGACAATTTTAAAAAAGGAGGCAATTATTAATGTAGGTGCAGAAGAAGGAATAAATTCTGAATAAACTCACCCGTCCGTAGGCTTTAGACCTCTGGCTCTCCTCGGTGATGTCGGCGACGTAAGCGAAGACGACGGAGAAGGTGCAAGCGAAGACGCCGCTTATCGATATCATGGCGAAGAACCACCAGGTATTGATGCTCATGAGCGGTATGGGGGCGCAGGTGAAGGCGACCGTGATCAGCAGGAAGAACTTGCGCCCCCAGACGTCCGAGAGAGCGCCGATCAACGGCGCCGAGAGGAACGACAGTATGCCTTTGATGCCCATTATGAGGCCGTTCATGAGGAAGGTGTGATCCGGAAAGGTCTCGTTCAGCACCGAGATTACCGGCATCGTCAGCAGGCCCCACGCGAAGAACTCAAGGAATATCACGACCAGCGCGTGGTACACCGACGCCTCCCCCACGCCCGAAGTCTGTAAGCAGGGAAACAGATTCATGATTACTTATATGTGACTGATCCATTTCAACTCTTGTATATATTTTGTGTGTGAGCCAAGCCAAATTGTACAAATTGTTGTATGTAGATATCGATTTGGATAGGCACCTTCCATGTGATACAGAAGTACAATAAATCAAAATTTGGTATTATTATATTTTTTCCTCGTGCCTGCACCGAAAGTGCTACGCTCCTTCCCGCCCGCCCGGTAAATAAATGTGCATTCGGGTGTCATTTTACACGAGTTCTGGACTGTCCAAGTTTTTCCCTTCCACATAGCGTAATCTATACTATTTATTTCATATTTCTAGTATATTTTATTACTAGTGCGATAATGTGATTTTACTAGCTTCGTTCGTGTACAAACGTTCACACGAGGGTGAAATCGGGTTCTCGCTCATATGTATTGAACAGTATTTATTGATACAACGTGTGAGAAGCTCAATTTAAGGTATGCGTCTTTTTTCTTGCGAGCGATCTATCGAGCCATTGCATGAGGGTCATAGAATAGTTTTTTTTTCATCTGTAGAATGAAATTAGTAAATAAATTCACAGTTTGCTTAAGTACTTTCCCCTCAACTATTTCTATTTCCAGTTAGTTAGAAAAATGATAAATCACATAAGCCTTACATTGTTTGACACAGAATGTTTAATTATCTTAAGCACACTAAGGGGCAAGTATTAATTTTTGTCATTGATAGAAAAAATATCATTAAACGAAAGGACACGTTTATACATAGCTATGACACTCCCTTAGTGAATAGATCTTATCAAATTTCTAATTTCAGTTGAGAGCATTATATTTTAGTTGATCCTGAATGATATCCTCTTGATTTTTTTGAGCAAACATTTATCATTTCTGCTCAAATATTATAAAAGTGTTCCATTATGCTATAAACTAAGTTATTATCCGAGCTCCCTAAAATTGATTGGGTGATAATCTCACTTTATACACTCCTATACAACTTAATTTTCTAAATAACGAATAAAAAATGCTATATATGCACTCGAAACATCTCTTTTAAGTTTGAAAGCCCCGGTAGCTTTAGCTCGAGAATTGATCTTAATTTTAAATAATTTTAAACATTTATGTAAGAGTTTGTAATAAGAATATACAAGAATTAATATTATATGAAAGTAGTATACGTAAAGTGTCGAAAAAAAAATTTTTATAACAAATTTTGTTAACACATAAGTAGATATCTGCAACGGAAAAAAATTCTATTATTCACGATAGCTTTTTTTATTATTTCTTAATATTTTTTAATTTAAAGGGTCTCATTTTGTTCCTAGATTAATTTCAGAGGGAATCACCGATATGAAATTCAAAAAATTATTAAAACCTACAAAGTTACAGCTGTTTGTTTATAAAAATATGTCGCTCAAATTAGCAACAATTAGCTGTAATTTTTTAATTTTCATATCGGTTTCTCCCTCTAAAATTAATCAAGGAACAAAATAAGTTAAATTAAAAAATATTAAGAAATAACAAAGGCTATCATGAATAGTGAATTTTTTTTCTGTTGCCGATATTTACTTTTGCGTTAACAAAATTTATCATAAAAAAATTTTTTCGACAATTTGCTTATACTATTTTTATATAATATTAATTTTTACGTTATACTCTCATCAGAGACTCTTACACAAATGCTTAAAATTAAGGCCAATGCTCGCGCTCGAGTTACCTTAAATTTAAGGTTAAGTTAAAGTTGAAAAATCATTAATAATTTTTCTTTTAAAATGTACAAGAATTTAGTTTTCAATAATCTTTGAATATTAGAGTGAACCTACAGTAATCCAAACTTGAACTCGTACACATTGAAATTTTCATATTCTCAAGACCTCTCATAAAATAAGTATAACCACGTATTAAGATATGTGGAGTAAATTTTCGTTCAAGAATAACCTTCGCAGTAAATAGATTGCAAGGTTAGAATTTTATTTACGTTTATTGACAAAAAGTGATTATCGCGTTTGACATATTTTTAATGCATTAATTGAAGAACGTTCTTTACATTGGAAAATCAACATAATGATTATCTACTCAATTTTGTTTTATATTTTTTATATCTTGCTACACGAATGCTTATAGTAATGCATTATCAAGTTTCATGCCTACGACGGGTTTATTTCATCAAATATTTTCTATTTTTTCGAATAACTCGATGACCGTACTCGATACTTGTGCCTCATCGGGAACTTAATTATAGATTGTCGGTAAAGCTTCTGTGCAATCGTCTTTTTATAGATTACTTTACAGTATTACTATATTTTTGACTTCCGTATATCATACTGATTTAGTTTTATCTAATTTCGAGAAGATTTCTGGATTTTCCTACTTGATAAACATACTGTATATTTATAAATACACATAAAGAAATATTTTTCTTAATAATAATATCATATTTTTTTTTCAAGAAAGTGTTTTCATCGGAAATACGTTGCAACGAAAATTATTTATTGTTTAATTGTAATGTTACTATTATGAAAACATATGCTTTAAAAGCGCGTAAAAAATAAAAACAGTACAAAACCATGCTAAGGTTGTGTCCAAGAAGATTTTACGTACCTAAATTTAAGTTACTTTGCAAAGGAATTGTGAAATATATAGATTTTAGAATCGTAAACCTTTTGGCTTCGTAATATCTTAATCAGATTTACATCGATCGCATCTTATAAAATAAATGTTCTATTCTGATAAATTAATACAAGTCACTTATGCAACTGCAACATTTAATTGTCAAAACGATTAACAAAATCTTAACAAACTCAATTTCAAGAGATCATTGCTGTATACATTGAATTTACCAAGTACTATATAATCATTAAGTTTGGTTCTCTAAAAGATAATAATAACTATATGTGCATAATTTTAGTTCAATCTAAAGAAATGTAAATAGAAAATGGAATTTATTTCATTAAGATGCAATCGATGTAATTTATAAACATGTAATAATGATAACCTAAAAATATACAAACAGTGTATATAGAAAAAACTATCAAAATATTATTTCAAGGGATAGAGCTGACTCGGCTGTCTACTTATTGGCTAAGAAACGTGGATCGTGAAATCAAATTGTCTTATCTCGAACTTTGACCCTAACCACTGAAATACTTAACCACCCACATTTTCTCAATAACAGGTAGTGTGCCAACTCCTTTTTTCACATTAAACGAAGAGAATTTAACGTGGTAGTTAGTATAAATACACTTTAATTAACTATAGTAATGATTTTATTACAGATTAAGAGATTTCAACAGTAATTAAAGAATTTTTCAATGTATTTAAGCATAATAGCAAAAAAATTAAAGTGGTTTTATAGAAATGTAGATACCTATCAATAAAAAACTGTTACACTAATACGCCCGAAATCATAAATTTAAGATATTTGTTTATCAATGTTTGAAAGTTCACGAACGTTCATAAAGAATATACGCATTTTAATGGCTAATGATTAAGGCCAATTATGAGTATATCGAAATGTAATAGCACCTAAAAAATCCCGATACTCAAAACTTACATCCAAACACGTGACCACAAAAAATTCCACTCGGTAGAACACCCAAGGCACACATCACATCTCATTGGTACATCCACCTTACTCGTTCTCTGGCCTATTTTTCGCTTTCAACACCCATCCCCAGCCACGCGTAAATATTTTTCCACCCATAGAATCAATCCTATCGTGAATCCGATCTTTTTTCCGCTCCGCGCTATATAATGGCCTAATTATAGTGTCGAGTGTGCTGGCTCTGACCTTGAGATGCTGATAGCATCTTTGGCAGAGTGTGCGTGTGGGACTGATAGGTACGGCGCCCTGTGTCCCGGTCCCGTCCTGGACCGCCGAATTGTGCAGATCGGAACAGGATGGGCCCAGACCCTCCACGTCCAGGCTAGTCGCTCCGGGGGTCATGGCCCCGCAGGAACGACCCTTTCACTTGAACCGCTCCATTGTTGCTCCGTCACCTTAGCAGCTATTCGACGTGCCCGGCAGTCGTTGCCTCGTGACCCTGATGATGCACCACCTCCCCCTTTCTCCTTCCTGATCCCGACTATGATGATGATGATGTTGACGATGCTGCCGACGCAGCAGCCTCCCCATCGTCCTCTTACCCACCAGCAGCAGAATGGCTGTTCCTGACTCCTTGCTGGTCGGCTGGTTAACCACTTCGCCGACCTCAAGCCAGCGAGACGATCCTAGTGCTGGACATCTCATTGGGGACAACTGCGGTTGATGCTCCTTTTGGGGTTTACTCGTTCAGTTGTAACGCGTATCTTGGTTCTTCTGCTTCTGCTTCACTGAGCGAGCGAATCTTCACGTCGAATCGTTCGTCATGGTGCGCTTGATTCCAACTAAGATGTCACAGGATTTTCAGATAAATGAAATCGAGGATTGGGGTTTGATTAACAGTATGTCCCAACAAGTGTCAGAATCACATAAAATCACATTTATTTGAAACAAATGAAGAACCCGTGCGCTTGGATGTGCAAGTATATTCACAGTATACAAACTGGTTCTGCGATTCTCTACATTCAAACAATTTAATGTCTAAATGCGCATCCATGAACGCCAAATGTATCCGAAAACTGTACCACGCAGATATTAATACGCCGAAGGTTAGCCTTTATGTTAGGTGGAAATTCCAATTAATCTTCCATGCATCCATCTAAACCGCTCTTATTGTTAGATATTGGAGTGATGTTTTCTTCCAACGAAGACAATATCTGGCCAGCCAGTCTTTAAATTATCTAGTGCCAAGAAAGCAGCATTGTGCCCAGGATACAGTTAGTGGCGAACCAGCTGTTCGGCGCACGAGTCACCTGTCGTCGAGAGGAGCAAACACACCTCTCTAACCCTCCAATAATGAACGTTCCCAAAGCACAAGCTGCGATTGCCTTGCCAGCAGCTGTGGCTCAATAACAATCCATGCCTCGGACGAACTGAAAATCCGGAGCCTCCCTCGATGTACCGTCCTGACAGTTATACTGCCCCGTTTTCAAAACATCCCCCTTGTGAGATCGCAGTATTGTCGCAGCTTCGTCGTATAGTCGTCGGACTCCACACTCACAACCACCAGCACTAGCACCACCACTAACAATAACAACAACAATAACAACAATAAGCTAGTGGAGTTCGTTGCGGAGCTGTCCTCGAAGCCGTCCTCGTCGTCGACGTCGCTCAGCCGATCGCCTTGGAGATCAATAATCGTGAGCCCTTATGTGTATGTGTGCGGAGTGTATATACAGCACTCGCACATCGGTGCCAACGCGTACAGATACACACAGCGGAGACGAGCCTATGCACTCGTCCGTCCCTTTGTCGTTGAATCGCGTGGCCCTGGACGAAGCCACGTAGAGCAGATCAGCTATCGTTCCCGCTCGGGATATAACACTAGAAAAGGAGTGATGGGAGCTGAGTATGGAAGAGAGAGAGAGAGCTAGAAAGAGCGAGAATCCAGGAGTCTACGGATGGATGGTAATTGACAAATGCGCGCGCTCGCGCACACGACGGCTCCGCGAGGGCGACCTGACTCCGACTCGCTCTCTTCCTTCTGGCGCACACGAGCAGCGCGCGAGCGCTCGATTATCTCGCGTGGAGGGGGAGGAAGAGGAATATGCGGACAGCAGCGGAGTTCTCCGCTCACCCGCTTCTGTGTGTATAGGCCTCATGTCCACACGTGTGTGTGGCTTCGGCTATGTATATACATTCTCGATCTCGCTCCGGCGCACTGCGAGCTTCATCTAGGGAGGAGCGCGCGCACCTTGAGCGACTTCGTCAATGTCACGGTTCGCTCTCTCTCTCTCTCTCTCTCTCT
>UELV01079436.1:49963-60104 GCA_900490015.1 Megastigmus stigmatizans | reverse complement strand
CACTATTGTTATACCCAACGAGTTGAGAAAGTGAAATATCTGAAAATTTCGATTTTTTTATCTTTCATCCCTCATTAGACTATTTTCCGCAATTTCAATTTTTCTGAAACTTGTTGTGTTTGTTACTTACATGCCAAAGATCAATTTCCATCAATAAAACACTCACTATTGTTATACGCCATGAATTGAGAAATTGAAATAGTTGAAATCTCGATTTTTTCGATTTTCACCCCCTAATACGGGTTGTTCTTGGTGTCCTACATTGCTGAAAATGTTTTTACGGTATATGCTCACCCCCTAGAACCTATATCTGGAGTATGGAAGCAATTAAAAAAAAAAAAATTTTCGTTGCATGTCAACGATGCAAACTTCAGACTCATTTTCTGACAACGTGAATGTTTGTATTTTATTAGAACAATTAGCAATGCCCTACCAATCTTATTCGCTTCATAAAGTTCTTAATCACGGAGAGATTAATATTCGCGAATATCACAGGCGATAAAGCAAGAAAAATGCATAAAGGAGTCCCCCAAGACGGAATCCTAAGTCCACTGTTGTACAGCATCTGTGTTTATATTTGTCAGAATTTAGCTAAAAGCACGACTGTTATATAATTTGCAGAAGACATTGCCATGTATTGTAAAAGATCTTCAATAAACTTTTGTATAAGAATATTAGAAAAATTAGTCGATTCGGTGTATAAGAACTTTTATGAGTTGGGACTAGAGCTATCTCCAGAAAAAACTCAACTCGTCAACTTCAACTAACTCAAAGCATTTTCAAGTAACATAAACATTAAAATAAAAAGCACGATAGTAAAGACAAGTAAAAGTGTGCGTTTTCTGGGAATTATTTTTGACAGTATACTCACAAACAAATACACAGTATGTATAATATAAACACCTATAGTGACCTCATTCATTCGGCAACACATTACATTATTTACACCCACGGCTACAATAGTCTCCACAATAGTCTTAAGAATAACGTAAATATCAATTAATGGTTCTGTAAATACACCGATCATTTAATACAAGACATCTTTTCTCTCAGTGTAGTTTTGCCTTTATCAAGCAACGTCCTGTTACACGACCCGACGGTAATAATATGTAATATTATACACTCGTACATTAAGAATTGTAATCTTATATATATAAAAAAACAAATAAATATGTATCAGCAATATAACCTCATAAGAGGTTGAGATTGACAATAAAAAAAACATCATTTTTAATAACAAAGGGATCTCAAAATCTTTTTAAAAATTTACAGAGACGTTCTTTGATCGAAAGTATGAGATACGTATCTTGAAAATTAGTCAAATGGGCCCTGGGACCCGAGTTATTGACCATTTTATCAAACTATATGAGACTCATGGTTATATTAAAACCTTTATTGCAGGGCCAATATACATTGTAGAAAATGTCACAAAAAGATATCTAAAGTATAGATAATAAGCTTTCATTTGCATTTTTGAACGAGTTAATAGCACTTTTAATTCAAAAATTATTAGCCATCGAAAATGAAGTTAATTTTTGGACCTTAAAATTTAGCGTTTATTTCAGTTGAAAAATGCATCCAAAATTAACTCGATATTCTATCATTCATAACTTTTGACCGAAAAGTGCTAATAACTTGTTTAAAAATGCAAATTAAAGCTTATTATCTGTTCTTTTGACATCTTTTTTGTAGTATTCTCTACGATATATATTGGCCTTGCAATAAATGTTTTAAGAAAACCATGATTGTTCATGTATTTTGATAAAATGGGCATTAACTCAGGCCCCAGGGCCCATTTGACTAAATTTTGATATACGTTCTCATATTTTCGATCAAAGAATGTCTCTGTAAAGTTTCATCGAAAACGGTTTCCCGGACTCCTAGGGTTCCCCTTGCATGGGCACTGAAAAATCATGGAAGAATCGCTTCAAATTTCACAGTGCTCCCAATAAATATTATTAGATTAACATCTACAGTGATTATTACGAAGCATATTTTCAGTGCATTTATACCTGATGAATAATGTAAAAAACTATAAATGTTCGTGCTCAAAAATCAGACCCTAAGCCAACATGAAAATAGTCTCTTTGCAACTAAAAAAAAAGTAGTCACAGAAACTCGTAAATCCATTCGATTACACAAACACCGTTTAGACCGGATCGCGCGCGGCTGGTTCTTTCGTGCAAAATTATTGCAGAAAAAAACCACACCGCACCACTGAAGCTTCCACGCATAAATCCCGCAAGCTTTTGACCTTCGTTGTGAGTGAGATAGGCTTCGCCTCCTGTCTCGCGTAGTCTTATTTTTACGGAGGCAAGAGCGCAACCATCTCGAAAATAGCCCGCGGGATTCACGCTCCCCGGCACGATTTTTCTTCGCGTTTCTCACGGCTTTTTCACACCGGCGTGCGAGCAGAAGCTCGTTGGTCCATTTGATGCGCGATTTCGATAATTATTATTGTGCGAGGCACACGCGCGCGATTCACAGTTATATGAGAGTCAGCCAAAACAAAATGCTCTTCTGGGAAAACGCGAGCCACTGTACTTGGCTAATAAAGCGGAAAAGCTAATGTTTTACGCCGTGTTAAATGTATGCGTAGGTGTTTGGAGGCAACAAGAAAGACGTTGTTGCAGCTGAGAAATTGAGAAAGCTGTTATGTGATAGTAATGGGATTTACAATTTTTTTCATACACATTAGTTTATATATTCAATTTTTAGCTGATTTGGATGTTTAAAATTGCAATACCAAAATATTTTGTTAATGTATAATAAGTCTTAAATTTGTAACTAATTTAACTGTTATTTTGCTAGCAACTATTGTACTAAATAAAATTTCCATAGCGGATTTAGACAGTTAAAAAATAAGATTTATTTACAATATTTTAATTGGTAGACTTTTGCATTGAAATAGTTATTTTAATAAAAATGCAGCTATCGACGAGAATAGCGATAAATCTTACCGATATTTGTCCATTAATTTTCTTTTCAATCCTCCTTAACTAAAAATAGTTCCAAGGCACGAAAAATTTTAGATATAAAAATATTGGTTAAATATATTTTTACAGGGGTGACTCGAGTCTTGACTTTTCCTTTGAATATTTTTTTTTACTTTTTATTACATTCACTTGATTTGGTAGATCTTGGTATTCTGTTGAGTAACAAATCTTAATCAGCTAAGTAAACGTTTATGTGATAATTGAGAAGGGCTCAGTTAGAGTAGAACGGGGTAGTACCAGTTAGTGGGTAATTCAGGTGTAGTTATAATAAATAACAATTTTTATGTCTCAATACTCGTACAAGTTTTATATCAAACTAAAAGTAAAATATTTATTATAATGATTTCTAAAAACATTTTATTTCAATTTATTAAATAGTTTATATAAGATCATAGTTTATTCAGTAGTTTTTCATCTATGAAAAGATATTTATTACATGAGATTTAAAAATATTTTCTACTATCAAACAATATAGTTTTGTTATTATATTATTTTAGAAACTCTAAGCATACAAATTTATTTAATTTTAACGGCAGTATAGGAAAAAAGGTTAGAAATCTGTACTTGCAACTTCTAGCTATTTTATTTAAATCTTAAAAAAACTTATATCTGTAATGTTGTGAGCCTAATTACTTATAAATAATATTAGACACAAACTATTTAAAACTTGAAAAACGTACTAGAAGTGATAATTTTCTTTAAATTAATACATAAATTCTGGCCTGAAACACTTCATAATGTGGGTAATTCCGGTCATTTTATTATTTTTTAATTCAACTTCAAAAGTACGTATTAATAGTAGATATTATAGTAGATATACGTTATAATTAATAGATTATATAAACAAATAAAATAATTCTTTGGTATCAATTACTTTTACTTTAAATATACTTTTATTTCGCCTTTATAATACATATATACAGCCAGAGCTCAAGCTCGATACAAAGTATAATACATGAGGTATTTTGTATTAAAGTCTAAAATGTATGAACTTATATAAAACAAAAGTTACAGAGATAATGCGCTACATTATGGTTGAGGCGTAAAATACAAAAGAAAAACAATAACCGATAATATAGAGTATAGAAACTACAAAATTGACAGAATTAATTTACATTAAACTATAATCGTAAAGTAAGTTATTAACACGAAAATATACATTTCTTCAATCATACATGCTTTGAGATAAATTCATATTTTAATGTCAGTCTTCATGATAAAATTATTTAAAGCTAACAATACAGCATCACTTAAATTCAGAAGTAAAGAATAGATGGAATGAGGACCAAATTGCCCACATTTTTTATGTCTGATATCAATTTTTTCTTTCATTAACATATAATTTACATTTCCAAAAAATGTGTTCAGCAGTTTCGATATTCTCGTTACATCTGCACAAATCAGAGTCAACAATTTTAAATCTAATTAATGAACTTTTTAATGAAGTATGATTACTTCTTAATCTATTAATAATAGTAATAAGTTTTCAAGGTAAATTATGTTTATGAAACCATGGTTTTTCGTTATCATTATAATAATTCTCAAAAAAGAAAACGCCTTTACTTTTACCAGATTCTAGTAATTCTTCTATATTATTATTAAAGGAGATTTTCTTATAGTTCAGAAAAAAGTCAGTGCAAGGAATATCAACGTCAGGAAGAGGACCGCTAAAAGCAGCCTCTTTTGCCATCTGATCCGCTTTTTCATGACCAAAAATCCCTACATGAGCCGGTATCCAGAAAATTTTAACACATATATTTTGTTTATTAAGAGAATAGAGCTTATGTCTAGCTCGCACCATCAAGGGTGATTCATAGTTAAAACCTCCATTTTGATTAAGTAATTTCACAATACTCTGAGAATCAATGAAAATTCTAAAGTTTCCAACCTGAGTCATATCAACAACCGACTCAATGTAGGTAGCAATAGAATCAAGAGCAGATAGCATTGGTATCAATTAATATGCTATAAACAAAAAGATATATAATAGTCCTAGCAGTCAAATTTAAATGACCGCTACTTTTCTCTACATCAATATGTATATCATTACCGAAAATATAAAGATACAAAGAGATAGTTATTACAAAATAGGTTGAAAATAGCTTGGAATACTATTATTGTTTTTATTTATTAAAAACTCTTCAATATTCTTAAATACTTGGTTATAAAAAATTTTAAAGCTCCTCTTTCCTATTTTAACAATAAATTTAGTATAAAAATAAATGGCTGCGCGCCAACTAAAGTGACACATTTAATTTAGGCATTAGCTGGTCGATTGTAAGTGTTACGAAATTCTTGTTTTTCCAAATCGATAATTTATTTATTATTCTCATAGTATAATTTTCAAGGAACAAATATTTATTTTAGTTTAATATTGACATTTATATTTCAGCATGAATGAAAATTCATAATAGGTGAAAGGCTAGATTGATCATAGAACGCATATAAACAAAAATTAAAATCATTTATTTTTGCGACGTTTCGAGGGTGTATAACTTATACCTTCCTCTTCAGGTTCATAAGACTTATATACTAATACATTAATTTAGTTCATTTGATAAACCGTTAATCTTAAAACACTGTAACTCATGAAATCAATATTAAATTTATAAATGAAAATTCATTTGACAATTAATACTTGATCAAAAACTGTTGAGACTCCACTTGATTTTATAGTCTAATTATTATTAAAGGTTATCGTAGTGCAACGTTATGAGAATTATAATATAAATATTGTTAAAACAAAATTGTATTTTAATTAATGACATTATAAAATCATCATTGATATAATATTTCTCATCGATTTCATAATTTTATCATTTCAAAAATCATTTGTCGTTGTCTAAATATAATTCATTTACATAATTGTAAATTAGGTATAGTTATTATTTTAAAATAAATATTTCAACACGTGTTAAACACGATGTAGTTTGGCTTAAACTGGTAATCCAAGAATAATAAGGACTAATATATACATTCCTTACTTTTCTCAGCACAGGTACAAGATATGGAAAATGTTGTATAAACGTCGGAGATGAAGAGTAAAGATCAATTATTTTTGGTTCCTATATCAGTAATCATCAAATAAGCTTAAGTATTAATGCCATGCAGCTGAGTTATCATTCCGATCGAAATGAAAATTGGCGCGTTTATTGTTTGACATATAGTGAATAATTACATAAATTAATTTATGACTCAAAGTAGTTTTACGTAGTATATTACATAAAAAGCAATTTTGTTGCATGGGAATTCAAATTATCTTAGACAATTGACTTAAAAAAAATTACTTCTTTTTTTATACTTTATATAATCTAATTATTTGTATTTTTTGAATCGTAAATAGTTTATGTCTTTTAAGCTAATATTTATGTAAAAAATAGACTTGTCGTCCATTAGGTATAAGTTTATTGTTCCATAATATGTAGAGTCTCCTTACTGATTCAAAATTTATTTCGTAATATTCGTTATAATTAAATAAATTTAGAATTATTGTATTATGCCTTATAAAACATATAAGGTAAGCGATAGAATAGTAAAAAATCTACCTTATTTTTTTATATCTATATCCCTATAGTTTGTACGAATATTCATGACAATCGTTATCGACAACTATATAACTATTTTCAGACATTTCACAATCAAATATACAAATGTTTTATGCGAACGAAATACTATAAAACATCAATCAGAAAGATCCAAACACAAAATCAATCGCATCGCAAAACAGTTTCGAAAAAAGAAACTACACGTCACCCATTTAAAATTCGTTCGAATCTGTTAGTCGTGTCGCACGCCGATAGCCCAGCCCGAAAAAGTATCAAATGTCTCGGAAAATCCTGCTGCGACAATCGGACGATCTCGGCCGTGTCGGCGGCGTCATTAGACTTTATTGCGTGCGCTTCTTCTAAAAATACGAAGGAGGAAGCGAGACGCGCAACAGCAGCAGCAGTAGCAGCAGCAGTAGCTAAAACGCTGATGATACGTACGAGAGGATAAACGCGAAGCGCGGGAGCTCGAAATTTTTCGAAATCTCAGCGACGAGCGCTGCAATTGGCCATCGCGGCCAATTTTCTCCCTCTAGTCGGGTGATTAATTGCACGAGACCGAGAACTGACACCCATTTGGACATGGACTTGATCATCGGTGAAAGGAAGAATATGCCGCGCGTGCAGTCGTCCCGGCGCGTAGAAAAAAAAACGTCCACACGTGCAGTGCTTCTGCTGTTGAGCAATGTTTTGTGGCTTGCGAACCATGGACGTGCGCTGTTATTTCGCATTTTCACGTTATATGTTCTTTTCTTGTTTTACCGCAATTCGTCAGCTCTTTATGCTCGTTTGGCTCCTACAGAATTTATTGACTTAAGTTATTGGGTTATAATGAACGAATCTTCGTTTGCTCAAGTTTTCGATTTGAACTTCATTACTTTGCGATAAATTAAATGAATCTATTGAGGAATTAGAAAAAGAAAAGAAAATAAATAATCAAGATTTGGGATTAAATTCATAGTTTTCTTTTTGATTTAAGTGAATTCTTTACAAAAATAGTAATTACACGTCAAAAACTTAAAATTCCTTTCGCTCACGTAATTCTTTCAAAATAAGTGCATTCTTGCGGCATTAGAAAATTCAGGTGCACAATGATCGCATCTTTATTTTTAGGAAGTAAAATTAAATGTTTTTCGAAACAGTGAGCATTCTAGTTTCGTAATTTATTAGTTAATAGTTTTTCGAATTTTCAGAGAAAAGTTTCCATGAAAGATATACACTTGTTTGTGTTATCGTTGTCAAAAATGTCTACGATTTATATTTAGAAAACCTTAGTCTATATTTTCACAAGTATAGCCATGAGGTGAGAAAAGAAATAAAAATGAGCTCGTTAGAATGTTGATTCATGAAGTTTTACGGAGACACTCTCGTTTCTCGAAATCGGCTATATATTTAATACTTCAAAATTTAGTGCAACCGTGTTTATCAATTTTATTTTAACCCGCAGCAATAACTTGATGATACTTAAACCTAAAAAAAGCTTGGCTTCGGACATCTCGGTTCTAGATCTCCTTTAATCTTTTTTTTTTTCTATTTTACCTCGCATTTAAAAATGAAAAAATCTTCCCTCAACTTTATATCTCAAGAACATAATTGATACAGCAAATATCATAAAACTGTTAATGACAGCCCAAGTAGCATTAAACTGTTTAGACTACCTTCAATTCAATTCGAGTCACAAGCACCAATCGTTTCTGTTACAGCCGACGTATCAAAATCGAGAGGCGATCGAGGAAGCAGCGGCGAGATCCGGAGTGGTTGGCGCCGGCCAGTACAACAATCAAAGTGGGACAGGGGCGAAAATGCCGTCCCTAAATAACAATCTTTCGGAACTGGACACCCTCTTGCAAGATCTGAGCAACGCGCGTTATAATTCTCACGCTCAAGACAGAGGTAATTATTTATGCGCTCGTCTTTCCTTGAGGACCGTTTATTTTTGCACACCTGATCATCATTTTTATTTAGATTTTCCTTCCTACTTTATTATTAACACGCTCGTACTAAATTATTGCGATTATACGATAAAAGTTGTCAATAGGCACTTATACTCTTCTGCAGAGAAAAAATACAAAATCAAAAAGTGCTAAGTTTTAGAATGATAAATTATATTAATGTAAGCATGTATATTTCTGTAAAATAGTGACAATTGTTTCAATCCTATCATACATTAAATTAGAAATTGAAAATAAGCTTTCAGACTTTTTTACTGTAAAGCAAAGTCAGAGTTGTGGCATTTATTTACAAAACTTCATTGTTAACAAAAATATAAAAAGCTTTTATTGTTGTAGCTGTAAGAAAATTAAATAAACATTGATTCATCAAAAATGAGAATTACTTTTTAACTGGATTAAAGTTAAGATTGGACTGTGTTATTTGTTTTGCAACTTTTGCAAAAACCCATAATATGCATTAGTTGTGTAACAATAATCAAAATCCAGTGATTTCCCGTATAGAGTTTTTTAATAGAGGTGTATTTCGGGTTAAGTGCTTGTGCCAAAAATAAACATGCACAACGAGAAAGAATCTTATAACAGAAATACAAAAATATGAAGTGTTGAAATCGGAGAATCGGATTTGAAAGCTCAAGAGTCGAATAAATATTTGCGACCTTTTCGATCGGTCTTAAAATATCATAAAATTTTGCATATTAACGAAAAGCAGGGCAATAATTTAAACGGAAAATCTCTTTTAATCCTTGCGATTATTTGTTTAAATTTTATTCGTATTTTTCTACAGTTGGCAAACTTGATCAACCTATAATCTAATAATAATTACCGTCAATGTTTTAGAACATTAATTTGTCAGTTTAAAAATAAAAAATGTCAGTTATTACTATTACATCAGTTACTCTATTTACAGTTCATTGGCTTATCCAATTCAATTTCTCATTAGCGATGTAAAAAATAAATATAAATCTATTTGATTGTACTATTTATATCTCTTCTCATCGTGTATAGATTATGTGATTTTGCCAAAGAATCTATATAAAGCAATCGTGTAAAAATAATACTAACGGAATAAATTTAAACAATAATGTTGACAATGTTGTATCAAAATAGAATGAATCCTCTCTTTATAAAATGTTTGTTGACATGTATCTTTATCGCGTTTGTCAAAAGTTCATTATGCTACCAATTATTTATCTTAGAGAGAAGTGTATTGGCAGCCATCTTCAGGTATCATGAAGCTTTACATTTTTATTCGAAAAATAGGTTTGTAAAATTGGTTATAGACTATATTTGTACAACTTTAAAAAGGTTCATTGAAATGCATCAGATAAAAGTCCAGTAAAGACTATATATTGTAGATCAGCTATCAAGGAGAACTGAATTACATAAATGTAGGATTACTATGTAATAAAAATGTACTTATCAATAGTTGATAGATAAAGCTGCCCCATTAAACGAACCTTGAAAACATCGAAGCTCAATCTCATTTCATTTGCAAACCTCCTCAATTTTCTATGCCTCAAAGATCTGCACGATTTCCTCAACATTATTGGCTCCTTGGACCTGTCGACTGTCTCGGTAAACGACGCGTTTCCTCAACGCCCATCAAAAGAATCCCCGCGCTCGTAGAAGACCCCCCCCCCCCCCCCCC
>UELV01079436.1:39854-49943 GCA_900490015.1 Megastigmus stigmatizans | reverse complement strand
TCCCCCAAGAGCAATAATAATTTCGTCCTCTTGTTGATCAAACTCTGGCATCCAGCCGATCTCGCGTCAATCCGCATACCGGCTCGTCGATCCTACCCCAAAGCCTAATTGAAGCTCTGCAGCAGACGTTATCATCATCTCCGACCTTCCACCGTCTCTCGCGTGCGTGCACACAGAGAAATTGTTACGGTGGCGACTACTGCCCAAAAGCCAAATTGGAGCTGTGCCAATCGTATATAGAGTCGGTCCGCGCGTTAAGTCGCGAACTAATGTCTAACGGCTCGCGTCATCGACGATATTTAGGCTGTCCTGATTGAGCCTTGTTTCGTCGCGGCTATATCGCCGATCCCCGATTTCTGATGATGAGGCTTGTTAGCTGGTGGTGGCCATATACCGCGGACACCTGATCCGGGTGAATGAAGTCATGGGCTGCTTGGATCGTTTCGAAAACTGGGATTCTCGAGACTCATCGATGTGTTCATCGGCATGTTTCGGCTGAAAGATAACTTGGTATCCAAATATAATAGACATTATGCTTTGATGAAGGATTCCGTAACGAACGTAATTAAAAAGTTCGAACTTTGTGGATGAATTTAGTATTAAAGCAATATGCCAATTGTCATTGTTTATTTTGGCGTCTTATTATAGAGGTATATACATGACTTCGGTAATAAATACGTATTAGAAAATACAAATGTATAAAATATTTATAAAATCAAACGGTGGCAAAATTATAATTTACTTTATCCACTTACATATATTCAATATTGTAAATGTATTATTAAATAATTTGACTTTAGTATGTAGATCTTTTCTCTGCGCTGATGTCATAATATTCATTGTTTACTCGATTCATTTAGTCGCTTGTAAGTTTCTTCGATAATGATTAAATGAGAGTAATTTCATGAAAGTGCTGATTAAATAATGAATAATAAAAAACAGTCAGTTTGAAATTAATCTTAGTTTATCCTTGAAATAGATATGACTTTAGTTTTCCAATGTTTCCTAAGCTAGTGAATGCGATTCATTACTTGAGCAATAATTCCGCGATTCAAGTTTTTACGAGGTTTAAACCTGTAGAAGCATTAGCTGTGGTAGCTTGATTCAGTCTATTGTAGACTTTGAAAGTTATTTGGTTACAGAAAGACGTTGATCTGTCAATTCCTCAATAAGGGTATTGTTCCACTGAATATTAGACAATGAAGCAGTTCGCAAAATATTCTAATCAGACGTTTGTTTTCGAAAACAAGTTAACCGGTATCTTACCTTGGCATCGTTTAAATTCAAAGCCCAGAGTGTATTTAAAGCAAGTTCAGTAGTAGCATTCACTGTAAAATGTTTATATGATCATCGCTATTTTGTACTTATTTAATCTTAGCATTCACGTCTTAACTTAACAATGTATTTCAAACAAATATCATCTGCTTTAGATTTTATAGTTCAGCTTGGTCTCGTTAAAATATTTTATCTTGAAAATCTTTTGAACAAATATATTATAATAATTTTGTAGCAAACTTGGATTACATGTTAATTCCCCGATATTTTATTCTGAAAAAGAAAAATTTTAAAAGCATTATTTTTATATGCAATACTTTGACAAACGCATTGACATTGAAATATTGTATACAAGCATAGAATTATTTTCCTCATTTACTTTAGCATCAACAATGTTTAATTATAAACTCTTTGTAAATATGCAAAAACTGTTTTTATGAAGTACGACTATATCAATTAAATTTAAAAGTGCAACATTTTACGTAAAAAAACCATGTATTATTTACGTGCAATTTCTGTATTATTATAGCTCTATTATAATATTTAAATATTCAAATGTAGAGTAAAAATAAAATATTCTACAAATTGCGTCATTTGCAATCGACAAAAACTCTCCGTAAATATATATATATAAATCTATCTTCTCGAGTTTACATTCCAATCACACTTAATGTCCAGTCGAGGAAAATAAAGGAGTATATTAGTCATACTACTCGTCAGAGAATGAAAAGCACTTTTCTTGCACTGCGCAGGAAATTTAAATACTGCAACTGGAAATAATAGAGAATAATAATAATAATAATAATGTTCTCACACCAATTCTCGATCCCTCTAAAACAGACTATACTCCCGCAGTAAAAGTCGAAAACGTAATGCCTTATTTCACCTCGTTCGCTAATAACAGTTTGCCAATTTTACGAATTCAACTACAAGATTAGGACACGGGTCATTAAAGTTCGTAGTGTAAAATACGCCGATAAATAAATCCGACGTATGATCTCAGAATACCGTTACATCATCGAATCCCAACCGCTTGCATCCCACTAAATTTCTTTATCGATGCACAATTGCCACAGCGAGAATGAAATTGGGAAGCCAATAAATTTGGTCTTTATTTATTGTTCTTGCAGATATTCGATCGCAGAACGGCGGAACGACCAGTCCGATGTTACGCTCGGCGAGCAGTTTGTCAGCAACGAGACCGACGGTCGACAGTTTGCTGGAGGAGCTGAGTACGGGGATGCCGAACGGGTGAGCTTTATCGCATTTTTATTATATACTCGAATTACTCGAACGCCTCGACGCATGTCATGCGGTTGTTTTCTTTTTTCCTATTTCTTATAAAGCGGTTGACCTTGAGCAATAAAGGGGCTCGCACTTTTACGCTGCTTCCGATAAGTAATAATAATAATCGAGGTGTTTTTCAAGTGATCGGAAAATCTGAGATAAGGAGATAGAACTTGTGCAGGATAAATTTACAATATCAGTGGTAGATTTTTTTGAGTATATATAGTATGAAAAATTATTAATAGCTATAAGGTGTTGGAACCACCTCGATTTCACAACTGCACTTTTCTGCAGGTAGAACTTTCAGACTAGAATGATTTATTGCTCTTTAATTGTGCAGCGAGTTGTGCTGTGTAGTACCTGTGGCCTTGCCCTTTAAGCTCATTTTAGCCACTTTGGTTATTAAAATAATACTGCGTTGCATTCTTGCGAATATCGTTAATCAACGATCGAGTCACTGTTCCCACAATTCCAACGATTATGACTATAAGAATATGAGTTTAAAGAATTAGCATAATAACAGTGTTACATAATTTTAAAGAAGAAAAAAGCTTTTCATTGTTGTAAATTAGAAAATTTTCTTAATTTTACAATCTTCATGGACGTATTTCATAAAAAATAATGTTTCAGGGGTCTTTAATTTAAATCATGAATGTATAGTCCAAACAGGATGTTAGATCGAGTATTAGTTAGTGAATAAACATTTAAAGTAGATCCAAATCGACGTCCAAACATACAAGACTAATTTTTTTTTTTTTTTTTTTGAACGCCTAACGTTTATTTTCGAGCTTTAAGCTGCAAAAGCGTATATTTTTAGAATATGCAAGTACTACGTCTTCTTATCCAAACCAACCGTCCGGAATGAATCACGTATCCCGTATAAAAAATCTCTAATCAACAAATCGCTCAAAAACTATTGAGATACTGCACAAAATCACTCCTCGCACTTCTCAATCTTCGAAACAAAAGCAAAATCATCCCTAAGACTATAAAAAAGGCGTAAGTATATAAAGCTGGATGTTTTGCATAAACGCATGCACATAGGGATTATCCGGGTGAGGGTCAGCGAGTTAAGGTGACGATCCAGGAGACGTCGACGGAGTTGCAGCCGGCCGGTGAGGTCTACTATCCACCCAGCCAGCATGGCTCGCTAAGTAGGCGCGACCTCGAGAACAGCTACACCATCACCAGCAACGGACACACGGCCAGCAACGCGACCAAGGAGCTCGACGACCTCATGGCCTCACTTTCCGAATTCAAGGTGAGGGATTGGTGTTATTCCCGTTGCCCGAGAGTGATGCGCTTCATGTTGCGAAATCAATTGTTGCGGGGACTGTCAAGCTTTAGAGGGTCGGTGAGCTGTTTCGTTGGGAATTTGGAACTTCTTTTAGGTCGATTATGTATAAATGTGGATCTTTGAGTTCTGCGCAAAATAAAAAGTTATTTGTTGAGGATTATATCGTTTTGGTTCAAGAGGAAGCAATTTCAAATTAAATGACAATAATAAAAATTCTTTTTTAACAACATCAATAATTTCTATAAATTCAAAAGATATACTCCTGAAGAAAATTTGATCTTTTGTAGTCAAAAAAAAAATCATTATTTCGCTATTACAAAACTTAATTCAGAAAGATTTCTTCAGAATAAATAAAAATATTTTAGACTTATTCTTCTTGAAAAGAAACTATATTTTTTGCAATACCTATATATGCGTTGTATCGTGGCTCACATATGTACATCCCGACCCTCTAAAGAGCATTGGAAGATCTGCAACAAATAAGTGAAAAGTCACACGTATAGTCGAATCTTGAATAAGGTTAATGTGTCGCAAGACATGGCTCGGTTATGTTTCGTAGTTTTGTAATGGGCTAATAAGGAAGCTGACTTGAATTTTTATTTATCTTCCGTGTGTTAAGTGATACTCCACTCGAGTCGTGTGAAAATTTGACTCGTATCCAAGACCTGCTCGGATTCAACTCATAAAAAGTGATTTTTCACATTTTACACGCTTGATGATGTAGTGAATCAGCTGCTATTTGTTAGATTTAAGAATAACCCTTCAGAGATTTAGTGGATAATTGCTTTCCTTTCAATTATAAATACCCGAAAAACTTTCCAAAGTTACTTTCTATTGACTCGAGTATATATTCAGCATAATTCATTGATTAACTCTATGTCTGAGCCTTTTTATGTAGAAACGATTTTCACAATGCACAGAAGGGAAAGTAATTATTCGATTGTCCCATCCTAATAATCAGTTCAACAATTACACTATTCTCGTTTACACTAGATAGATAAACAATTTTGAATCTATCGTTGATTCGCTTTTTTACAAATCAGATTGCGAAAATAGAAACATTTCGAATATTGTTAAAACTACACACTGTTTTCGCATTTTGACATTGGCCTACATAATTTTACTTTGCTCACATACAATATATTAACTGACAGAATATAATGACATGGCCACTTGGACATTAAACCATGCAAATGTTTTCTCCCTTTTAATTTCGCTGATGACTTCATAAACATTTTTCATCCAATTCCTTTTGGCAAACCGATTGTTATTTCCTGTTGTAATAGTAACAATACGTTTTTTCACGGTAAATCAGCAACATTTACTTACATCCGTGCGCAAACTGTCGGAAACGGGCACAATGTCTTGCCTCATATTAACCAATAATTTATTAATAAATTATTATTAAATAAATTGTTATAATATTACAATAAAACAATAATAGGTGAAATAGAAAATAAATACAAACAATAGGAAGAATTGTTATTTTTTTTTTTAAATATACTTTCTTAGCTACGCTATATTTATATGTATACACTTAACTGGGCCATCATTTTCTTCTCGATAATATTATTGTTTATCTAATTTACCATCTGTATGATTATTACATCTTTGTTTTAAGAGTGTTATAACGTAACAGAATTTAAAATTAAGAATAGCCGGCGTTTTTAATAATTTAAAACGATACGTTCATAAATTCCGAAAGAGCTGAAAAAAAGAAGGTAGAGTCGAGGCCGTAAAATACTCGTGTGATCGGAATTCGAGAAAAAAAGTAACATATATATAATACTCTATTTTGATGAAAATCTATTCTTAACGAAGCACTTAAAGTAAGCTTCTTTAAACTTCACGGTAATTTTTGCGCTCTAAATTATCTCATCATCGAAAATAACGCGAAAGTACAAGTTTTACAATCAAAACGTCTTACTCTCTCGCTTGTATATATAAATACATTTTTCGACGGTGCAGCCCTGGGTCTGATTGACATTTAGCTCGTGTCCATTAATAACATTCATTAGGGTGTTCTGTCTGGAAAGTTTTAATGTAATTTCTCAAAATCTATTAAAACTTGCAATTTAATCGATAAAAGCGTCCACTACATGCATCATTTAAACTAATTAAAAACTTAATAAAGCGAATAAACTGCATTTAGCAAACGCGATGATGTGTACATTAATTAAGAAAATTAGAGTGCGAAGTGCGAAAAAGGTCCCGCGTTTTGGGTCACGCCGAGTATATATATTTTCGCGAGCGCGCGCGCGCCCAAATGTTTACAAAACACGCGAACAGGTATACAACAACAAAAACAACAACCTAAAAGTTGCCCACAGAATCCTCAACCTCTTAAAAACATCTACCTCACTCTAACTCGACCGACATAAAAAAAGCCCTCGATTTAAAAATCTCCTAAGCATCGCGTCGTAAAACTCAACGAGGCGGGGGGGGGGGGGATCGCTTAATAAACAAAGATAAAAGGCGCACGACGAGCATAGAGAGGAGGAAAAAGTCCGGCGGGCGAACGCGCGCTCGAGCGCGTCTAAATCGGTTGATAATGACATAGAAAAGCGGCGCGGGCGCGAAAAATCCGCGAGAGGACCGAGAGAGAGAGAGAGAAACTCGCGAGCGAGTATATAGACGAAGACGAGCGCGCGGAAAGCGAGAGAAGGAGATGATTTTGCTGGGGAGAAAGAGAGAGAGAGAGAGAGAGAGAGAGAGAGAAACCTCATTGACGTCGGAGTAGCTCCTGACCATTCTTGGCCGGCCAGGTTTCCCAAAATAACTTCCATACCGCCTAGAATTCACACGCGCGCGCGCTCATCTCTCTTTCTCTCCCTCTCATTCTCGCATACGCACACGAATACACACACATTCTTCCGGTGCGAGATGTTTATCCGCTCTTCATCTCCATCTCTCTTTCTCTCTCTCTCTCTCTCTCAGATTGAAAATCTCGATGTATAGAGCAGAGCTCGGCGCAATGGATTGATGTTGACTTTCCGAAGCGTTCGATGACAAAGTTGACTGCCTATCACGGTGGCGCGCGCGGCCTCTGCAAGCTCTTCGCGCCCGCGACTCGTGTAGGTGGGACTGAAAGACACAGAGAGAGAGAGAGAGAGAGAGCGAGTGAGAAACTTTGTATATAGTTGGCTCGCACGTCTCCGCATATATCCAAGACCTTCCGGTCTTTCTCTCTCTGTCTCTCTTCTCCCCCTACTCTAAACTGGTGTTTCGCATGTGCGTCTATCTCGGCTCGCGTTCTGGAGCTTCGTTCCTCCTCCCGGATCGCGCGCGCGTGTCCTATGCTCGCTCTTTACCCCCACCTCAAACTCTCTCACACACGCATGCGGGAGTGTCCCCCTCCGTCGTTCGACTGCTCCCCGAAGCCAAGAAAATTACACAGTCGCGCCTGAAAATACCCAAAAGCCCCGAAGCTCTTCCCGCAGCGAAAAGCTTCTTGCATCGTTCGCTCTCTCTTTCTCTCTCTCTCTCTTACTCCCCCCTCCTCCCTCCACACACACACACACACGCACGCATACTTTATCACACATTCTTGCGGGGTGGGTAGAGCGAGAGCGAGAGAGAGAGAGAGAGGGCCGGTGTGCAGGGTTTTAAAAAAAAGTCGAAATCCCGTGGTCTCTGGGCGCAGATCAACGGGAGCAACCACCAGCGACAGACGGTGACGGATTCGCCGTACGCAAAGCCGAACAAGGCCACCGTCAAGTCGAGCAGTCCACTGCCAGCCGCCACCGCCGCGACCGCCGCATCCGCCGTAGAGGTCTACCAACAGCAGCAGCAGCAGCAGCAGCAGCAGTACCAGCAGCAGCAGTACCAGCACCAGCAGCAGCAGCAGCAGCAGCAGCAACCAAGTGGAGGAGCGAGCAGTCGAGTCCACATATCGGAGACGCGCACGACCCATCACTATCAACCGCAGTACGAGAGCCATTGTACAGCTACGACCGCCCAGTCGGTCACCCACTGCATCAAGCAGAACCAGTTGGATTCTATGCTTGGCAATCTACAGGCAGACATGAGCCGCCAAGGAGTCAATACCACCCAGAAGGGATGCTGCAACGCCTGCGAGAAGCCCATCGTCGGACAGGTGACCTGTGCTGCACCGCTGCATTTAATCCATCCTTCTTCTTAATTAACTTACAACGATTCGCGCTTCGTTACCTATATAGTGTACAATAGTTATATCATCCGCGTGTAGTTTTTCTCAATTATTTTTCTTCTTCTTCTTCTTTTTTTTTTTTCTTTTTCTTTCCTGCGCTGTGAATGACGTAACGACGACGGCGTTTACGCGAGTACGTGATTATTATATCCTCGATCCATTGTACATACCTCGTTTTTACTCGTGACTCTGTGTTGTTTCGTAACGAGTTTCGCGCCTGCACAAAGTAAGACGCAAGCGAGCAGGCAAGTATAAGGCGCTCGCTGCATATATATGTAACGTGTATTTGTGTGTTGTACGTATGTAGGTGATCACCGCGCTGGGTAAGACCTGGCATCCGGAGCACTTCACCTGCACGCACTGCAACCAGGAACTCGGCACCAGGAACTTCTTCGAGCGCGAGGGTAGGCCCTACTGCGAGACCGACTATCACAATCTGTTCTCGCCCAGATGCGCCTACTGCAACGGACCCATCCTCGATGTACGCACACCGACACACTCTATTATTATAATTACATACGCATCGCGGTCGCACATACGAAACGTAACGTTGCGCTTAATTCTCACCTGTGCTTATCTAATCTGCAAAGCTACGTTTCGGCATTTGTTGCTGCTGTTGTTGTTGTTGTTGTTACTCGCGACTGATCACGTTCAATTGGTCATTCGTGTAGTATATATATATATATGTATATATCTTGGCAAGTATATAATCCCTGCACTTGTGTGGTCTCTTTGTGTGTTGTCGGGGCGGTGGTATGCAATATAGAAATGCGTGACGGCACTGGACAAGACCTGGCACACGGAGCACTTCTTCTGCGCCCAGTGCGGCAAGCCATTCGGCGAGGACGGCTTCCACGAGCGGGACGGCAAGCCCTACTGTCGGGAGGACTACTTCGACATGTTCGCGCCAAAGTGCGGCGGCTGCAATCGGGCCATCATGGAGAATTACATATCGGCCCTCAATAGCCAGTGGCATCCGGACTGCTTCGTTTGCCGGGTACGGATCACCGCTTTCCTTACTTTTTTTTCTCTTTTTCTCTATTGCAGGTTCTCTCGCACGCTGTGCTGAATGGGCTGCGCGAAACAAAAAAGAACAACGGTTATCTTATCGCGCATTCGTGAGAATTATTCACGAGATAAACAGGCGAAATTCGTGCCTGGTTCTTTCGTTGATTAATGCATCGGAAATTATTTGCGCAAATTTGACGAGTTCCGCGGTATACTATAATATATGTTGTGTAATATTGCAGGATTGCAAAAAGCCGGTGTCGGGAAAGTCCTTTTACGCCATGGAGGGAAAGCCGCTTTGTCCCAAGTGCGTAGGAGTCGACGAGGAGGAGGAGGAGGAGGAAGAGGAGGAGGCGTGAGAAAGAGAGGAGACGAGACGAACGCATATATAAAACCAAGAAACGAGAGAGAGAGAGAGAGAGAGAGAGAGAGAGAGAGAGAGAGAGAGAGAACGAGTGTAAAAGTGTGAACGAGAATGAAAGAGAGAAAAGCGAGCGGGCTGAAAAGTCGCTACCGATTTTTTTTTTCGTTTTTCTAAAAATCGTCACTTTTTTTTAGCAGGCAAAATAAATAATAGAATATAGGTAACAAAACAAAAGAGAGAAACATTGTAGAGCCAATCCCCACATGCCCTCCGGGCTCCAACTGATGCGGAGCCCCTGATCCCTTGCCCCCCCGTCACGTTGTTTTTTTGGTTCACGCCGAGATGTGCCTTTTTAACGGAAGAAAAAAAAAAGCTCAAAGGACGGAAGAAGAAAGAGAGAGCCGAGAGTACATCGAGCATGAGATATATGCCCAACGGCCGGTCGATCAACCAAGATGACCACCTGAGATGTACACTTCACTATGCTCCACTTTAACATGAATGAACCAAATCTCTATATCACGTGTTCTCTACTTCACCCCTTTTTTTACTCTTGTTTCTCTCGTACCGATATGTAAAAAAAACGACAAATATGCAATAAAAAAAAAATCGTTGCGATAGCTCGCAGCCAACGCCGACGAAAGACAACCGCCGACGAAATCAGCCGCCGCCGCATCGTCAGGACGATTT
>UELV01079436.1:0-39834 GCA_900490015.1 Megastigmus stigmatizans | reverse complement strand
ACCCCCCCCCCCCCCTTGTGTGTCAATGTCTGAGCGCGATCAAGCATCTTGTACGAATTCTATTTTTTTGGAACAATAAAACAAATGTATTTAAAAAAAAAGAGAGCAAAAATAAAAAAAAAACAAAAAAAAACAACAAACAAAAACAAAAACAAACCGAGAGAGAGAGAGAGAGAGAGAGGCAGGAGGACGTGCAGTGTGTGTGTCGCGCGAGAACGGCGTTGACCTCTCGAGGTTTAGCGCAGTCGGCCACATGCACTCGTGTCCGTCCCTTCCTGTCGCCGTGTACATAGACGTGGAGCACATCGGGTCAAGGTTATGCCACTTATACGAGGACGACGACGACGACGACGACAACGACGACGACGACGAAGACGAAGACGAAGAGGACGGAATTCCTCCAGGGCCATCGGCGCGATTCGGATTCCTTGCTATATGCTCCGCGTGCCGTGCGCAGTGACGTCGTGTCGAAATCGAAGCGCCAAGCGCGCGTGACGTCGATCCCTATGCATGCCTGCCACGCTAAATTTACCCGTTACGCCCGCACGCGCCTGTGTATGTGTCTGTGTGTGTGTGTGTGTGTGTGTCGTGCGTTTATCTCTCTCACAGTCTCTTTCTGCGCCTATATCCTCATTCTCGCTCGCGCAGGAGATGTTATCCCGCGCGTTATCGCTTGTACAGCAGCCGCTTATCGAAGCGGTATAGCTGGATGTCGCTCTTTTTCTACATACGGATTATGTAGGATTGACCACGAAGGGTTATTGGGTTATACAGCGAGGTGGCGTACGACGCGAGAGAGCGTCTATTCTGAGCACCCTCGTGAGCTTCTGAAATCAGACACTCGAGATTGACGATGGTTATAGAGCTTGCGCATTGCTGGAGGTGCTTTCTTTTTCTTCGATTTTCTTTCCATTGTGATGCAATATAGATTCGAAGTGGACGACGGTTCTCACCTGTGTTGGCTTGGCAATCTAAATGCATAAATTTGAGAAAAAGTACATTTTTTAGTTACAACGTTAAAACGATTGATAAATTGTATTTATAAAAAGTTGTATTACTGAATATACACGGATAGTGTACAGTTCTTAATTGCTCAGTATTCGCTTCATCTATATATACTCGCACTGTATATAGTAAAAGTTCATGTGCAAAAGTTACGAAGTTATCATTTATAAGATAATTGGATTTAAAAGTAGTGCATACAGCATTGTAAAATCACTTTTTCTCAGATAAGTATAGTACAATTCAAAGTACTCTTTTTTTAATAGATATTCTAAAAGACAATTAAAAGTTATTATAATCAATATTAAATTAGTAGTGATACGTATATAGTGGAATCAATATGCGAAATAGCTATAATAATATTTTGTAAAAAGAAAAGCGACTTCTTACGCACTGTGCAAACCAACGTATTCCATTTAAAAGTATATTTATATTTATGAAATGTCTAACTGTACTCTGAATTCATCTACTTATTTAGATTATGTTTATGGTTTCTCTAAGGTATACAGAACTGATTATTTAAGATATTTTTTCTGTTTTTTTGAATCTGCACCAACGATACAATTTATTCCCTTTTGAAGGGAGAAATGTGTATCCGTAGAAATCCTTTTATACATAATTAAATTAAATTCATAACTTGAAACCCATGCAGTAATGATTACGTCGTCTTCCACAGAGACAGAAAAACAAGCTCTTATTTTTCTTCGTTTTTCTATGTGGGCGTCGCCAACGACGAACATTACATCTGCTTCGTTATTGGAACTTCATATAATTCTAACAGACCTTAAAAATTGGAAAATATGTCAGTATTGTGTCAATAATAAATTCCCATGAATATCGTATCTTACGACATTTCAAAGCTCACGCCATTATTAAACATTCAAAGTGGTTAGGTCTGTATAAAATTGAACGAAATAAAAAAAAAAGGAAAACAATTGTATAAAACAATCTATTCTTAATTATTCAAAAAATTGAAATAAAGGAGGGCTTCCACCACTGGTTCTCGCAAAAAAGACTTTTAAAACTTACACAAAAAAAATGTCGCACGTTGAAAATAAATATTTCTTTAAAACTATCGAAAGGAGTATTTATTTGAATGTACATTTTTTCAGTGTATACATCACATGGTTTATAAAGAGACATTAAATTAAAAATAAAAAACTCGGTTGAAGGAAAATGTCTTAAAAACTGCCGGGTTGACTGTCGTGTTTAATAATACACGTCAGTATAATAGGCAGATGAATGTGACGAGACACAAATTTTATAAGGAGACCAATTTTTTATTCTCCAAGTGATAAAGGTCTTGTAAAGTCTATTATAGACTTTCCATTCCAACCTCGCTGGTATCCACCTAATTAAAATCTTTTCACTACTTAATCGAGTCACTTTACTACGTACAATTACAAAATCTTTAAATACAGGATGTCAAAATTAGAATAATTCCATTTCACATGAGAATTTTCGCATAAAATACTTGACAAAGCCAGAAAAGAACAGTCATTACTCATTCGGCCTATGTACATATACCGTATATTTTTGCTATCGAGGTATACTTTACGCATGAAGCTCCAAGTCGTGCGCGCAAGATAACTCCATATATATATATATGATCTCTTACAAATACACCCGATGCAATTTCGATGACGGATATACTCGAGTCCGTAAATGCTCTAATCGTTATCTTTTTTTAATCTGCAGGATTGCCGGCAAAAGTTCCAAGGTGGCTCCTTCTTCGATCACGAGGGTCATCCCTACTGCGAGACACATTATCACGCCAAGCGAGGATCACTTTGCGCCGGATGTCACAAGCCCATTACAGGTATTTTCTCTCTCTCTCTCTCTCTCTCTCTCTCTCTCTCTCTCTCTCTCTCTCTCTCTCTCTCTCTGCCTTTTGTTTACCGCGTATAAGACTCGATAACGTGATTTTTCTCACCGGTTCCGTAGACTTTTTTTGTTTCTTTCTTACAGTTTGACGTTATCGCCTGTAAGAGGATGATGATCAATGACGTTTAAATGCGTTCGTTATCGCGGCACTGTTAATCCAGATTACGGGGATCGAGGAAATAAATTCGTTGGCAATATAGCAGGTGTAACATTTTATTGCGCGTAAAAAACGATATAATCCCCGTTTTCTTAGAACTGTGGGTATATCTCGTATGTTAAAAGATGATTTATATAAATGTTAATTGTATTTATTATAAATCTTAATGTTCGCAATCGACTTATCATTATGCGTATGGGAGATAAATTTTAATATGGATATATCGAGCGCATTTAAGATACGACGCGTGTATGCATTTATCAAATCACTTTTAAATAGAATTCAAATGAACTGAATTAATTTTTGATTTATACACGATTTCCGCGATAAAAAGACCCCCCAAATCAGAGTAAAAGCAAAATTTTTATTTACTTTATAGATCACGTGTCTCTATCTGTATGCCATTAAAGTTCATTCTCGCGAGCTTTATTATGCTTTGCAGTACGAACAATCGATCGATGTCTATATACGCATTCTAAAGCTTCCAACTTGTGTGTCTTTTCTATAGGTCGGTGTATAACCGCAATGTTCCGCAAGTTCCACCCGGAGCACTTCGTCTGCGCGTTCTGCCTGAAACAGCTGAACAAGGGCACCTTCAAAGAGCAGAACGACAAACCCTACTGTCACGGCTGCTTCGAGAAGCTCTTTGGTTGAGAGGAGGATCGGCGCTACCCTTTATACCCCCAAGACCGCGAGCGTCTCTGCGTGGCGAATCGGAGCTGGCGGACCCGAGAGAGAGGCGAAATGAAATGAAAAACAAAAACGAACGACATATTCCGTTAAGCCGATAAGCCCGAAGTTTGTAGCTGGAGTTTGAGCGGAGAGAAAAGATGGTTTTGTTGCTGCTGCTGCTGCTGCTGCTCGGACTGCAAAATCCTTCCAATGCTATCTTTGCGAACGTTGATTTTCGATTTAGATTATGCTGAGAGATCGTACAGAAGCAATGCGTATAACCCGGATTATGTACAATGTATAACATGCAAAGTAGACCGTCAACTAGAAGCAGTCGTGAATGTAAGAAAAGTACAGCAGCGGTTTTTCTCCGATCAGAATTCCATCTTACGCTCAAAGCATAAATAACTGTATTTGATTAAGAAGCGCATCGCTCGTTACCTATTGAACCTAGCGCCACTTTCGACTAGCCATGAACGGCGTATGTTACAATAACGCAGGCGAGAAAAAAATGCGAGCGAGCGAGCGAGTCGATACGTAAGTTAAACGCGAAAACCAAACTTTCTCCAATCGATAGGAATTTAATACTTTAGCGGACGTAGGATTGATCGTTATTATACGAGAACGTGTGTAGAGAGAGAAGCGCGTTGCATATATATACATAGAAAAAGAGATTCTTCTTCCCTGTCGATTTTAAACGAAATAATATAGTATATTGTACATTAAGAAGTTAACAATACAAAAAAAAACAAAAAAAAGGAGAGCGAGATGTGTAACGCCGATAAAACGAATTTTGATACATGTGTAAGATGAAATATAAAATTGAATCACTGCCACCGGCCGTGTCTTGTGGTACGTTCTTTTTCTAGACTAATATATCCGTCGTACTTCCGATCGTCGAAATGAAACAGCGCGATTTTTCAGCATGTATACTTATTTAATGTTTTTTTATTTATCTCGGCGCCTTCTCTTTTATTTTTCCGCCCTTGGCTCGATTTTTTATGCAATGCATTTATGCGTTGGATTCCGTTCAGTCATAGATGGGGATGACGACTATGATTTATTATGTTTCGCATGCAAATTGTATTCGCGAGTGAACGAGTAAGTGGGATATATCGACAGTTCGCTCTACTTATAGATTAATATAATAAAAAGGTGCTAACCAAAGTCTGTTTTTAACTAATATTGGTTTATTACTATGTAGATAATCTTACTGTATCACGGGCAAGAATGCTTAAGAATAATCGAATTACATTTTTTATGTAGGTATATTTCATCCTTTTTTTTGTGCTCCTAAACGAAATAAAAACGTAATGCCAAGTAATGCAAAAGATTTTAACTAAATATTTTTTCAGATTTTTGTTTTATATACATACCTATTATATAGATTCATACATTTTACGAATACCTGTACAGTTAAAATTATAGGCGCAGTACGACTTAATCATTGTATTGACTAATAATAACAGTGTCTAATAATTTTAAAAGGCCTTTGAAGATTATCAATGTAAGCAATGTATGCGTTTTACTTTTTTTCTTCTTCAATATAAGTTATAATAATTATATTCTGTAAAGGAATTACTTTGTTTAGTTGTGTTTTACTATCTTATTAGGTTTTATGCCTATAATTTTATAATCATTATATGAAAAAGTGGGTAACGATAAAAAAAAATTATGTTTACATCATAGTCAAATATACTGTAATCGCGTCAAAATAAGGATAAAAATTTTAATTTTAGGAGAAATAAAAAGGCTTATCAAGTTGTTTTTTAAATATGAAAGTGTTTTCCAAATTTTTATTTCGCATACATATATTATTTCATATATGTACATATATTCTTTGAAATCTTAATCAATAATTCTTTGATTCTATAATAAATATTATATACAGAAACAAAATGGTATATTTCCATACACAAACGCCTTAACTAATATTTACACTTATAGTATAAATCTTACAATGAGGCTACTAACTTACTGTCTAGACATTTCATGTAAAAGTATATATTAAATTAAAATTTGAAGTATAAAAATAGATTTTCACACTAAGATAATTATATTATGCTCAGTAACATCTATAAACTTATTTTTCTTACACTGGATAAGAACTAAAGAAAACTGTCGAACTGCATCTTTCGATTTTTTTAATCTCATGAATTTACTAAAATTAATTGGTCCAGAAGTAAATCAACATAAATTATAATAAATAAAACGTAAGACGCATCTACGTTCTATGTTCATATCACAGATGGAGGCGAATCTTTCGCGGCGACGACGCGCACAAGCGTGTCTCAAGCCAAACTGGGGAACAATTCTGAGAAGCTCTCGTGCCAGAGATCCGTGAGCGTGTTATTGGGGCAGCTCACGGAGCTCGCAGGTGAGCCATGAGATTCATAGCCGCCATCCGAATGGACGCCGTCGTATTTGCTCAATGGCACAGTGCCGCCGACGTCCGTGTCCTCTGAGTGAACGCTCGTCGGCGACATGGAGCCGTATGAGTGCGAGGGCGAGAGCAATTGCTGATTCTGTTGCGTCTGCTGACTGGGCGACGGATGCATCGCCTCCTCCTCTGGGTAGATTATGGTTATACAGTTAGTAGCCTCGTCGTAGGTGCCGTATACCATTTCCGTGTCGTGTATGGGTTCCTGTTTTATTTCAACTTTCTCAGCGATCGTGATGGGACCGGATGAATTCAAAGTGACGGTAGGTATCGTCGGTACCGCACTGTTGTTCGGAATGACCTGAGATGGGTGAAGATGATTAAGCGTTAAGCCTCCATTGGATGTATCGGCTTCCACATAACTTGATGTCTCCCCCACCATTTTTTTTGTAGTGTCAAATTCCTTGGTACTTTCCTTTTTGATGGTGTTCTGTAATGTTAACATCAAAGATTAAAAACATTTGCTTAGAAAATAATAAAGTATTTCTAATTCAACATTCATACTGCAATATCTCATAGTGAATATTTTAATATATTAGATGTTTTTGAAAGTTAAAACTTTTTTATTCATGTCTATGTTATTGATCTCGGAAACATACATTATTCACAAGTGAAATGTAAAATATTATATTAAGACCAAAATCGATTTCGTATATACTAGCGTTTATATACTACAAGTTTTTGAATATCCTACATTCTAGTTTTTTACATAGATTAGAGAAGTAAAATTTTTTTTACCTGCTCATTTGATTGAGAAGAATTTGTTTCCACTGCAGAGGTAACCTCTTGCAGAAGGCTTTCGGCAAGCTCTTCGAGTCGCTCGTAGTAATCGTCTCCTTGGAATTCGCCAAATAGATCTTCGAGAGGAGGTAGAGAGTCAGGATTTTCAGGAGTATGGTAGCGCTTGGCATCAGTGTCAGAGGTCGTGCCGTTTGTACTGTTCCACCCTGCTGCAGAGGGTTAATGGGGGATACTGCTGATCCCAGCGCTGGTACAGTACAGTCGACACGAGCTTGACACATCGAGCACACCTCCTCCTTAGATTCTTTCATCTCCATCAGCTCTTTATCCCGCTTTAGCCTCTTCGTTTCTGAGATGAGTGACTCGTTTTGTGTCCTCAATGATGAGCATTCTTCTACTAGCCTGTCATGACTTTCTTTAAGCAGTCTGACAGTCTCTTCCAAATCATCCAACTTAGCCTTTTTGCGATCTCGAGAAGTTTGTGCTGCTACTCTGTTTTTAAGTTTTCTGAAAAAACAAAGTTAAATAATCATTAATTTTTGAAAAATAAAACTAGCATTTAATATTATTATTCTTTAGATTTTCTATACTCTGTAACGGGGCAGGATTTAGGAAAATCGAGGTAAAAGTATGCGGACGCGGGGCTAGAACCCACGACCTCAGGATCCAAAGGCGCGCTCCTTAACACTGAGTCAACGCCGCACTAGCCTCGACTCAGCTACAGATCCTACCGACTACTTCATGCCGGTATCACAGGGATCTACCATTCGCCGACTAGCTTCTCAAATCCGCGGCCGTTACAACTCAAATTATTATTTAGTATTTTAAAATTATAAACAATATAAGAAAGAATGTTTCATTTTTTTTTAGAAATACATTATATAAAACTAACATTATTGTGTTAAGCTAACTGAACTTCAACATTGTTATAAACTAAAAAAAAATCTAATCTATATCCTATTTGTTCTATATAACTCATTACCTTTGTTATAAAATTAATAAACTAAATTAAATCAAAATATTTAAATAAATAAAATAAAAATTAAATTAATTTTAAAGTAGAAATATGAACCATAGAATGAAAACAATAGTAACAAGGTGCATTATTGTAAAGTATTTGATAATGTAATTTTGAAGCAGAATTACCAAAGTACTATAAGTTAATCATATTTCGTCATTCAATTATTACATTTCAGTTTTAAAACATTGAATAAAGGGGACTAGGGTGATTAGTCATAATGCTTCAAAGATGATGAAATTCTAAAAATAGTTGCTTCTTACTTTATCTTTTCCTAATAAGCAGGAAACTTAATGGTCTGTGTCATCAAAACAGTATCATTTCCTTGTACAAACAAAATTTATTTATACTAATGAGACTCCAATTTTAGCGAAACTAAAAAACTTAATTTCGCGCAGGCAATCATAAAATTATCAGTGAAATATTTAATGCTATTCGATCAGCCCAAGAGCACATGAAAACCACGTGCATAAATAAAGAAGCAGGTAATTAGAGAAAGTTGAACTTACTTCCTCTGGAGCTTCTCCTCCCATGTGAGATGATCGAGCCTGCGTTTTTTGCCTCGCATCGCTGTGCTCTCGTGCTTGAATACAAGACCGTCGGCACTAACGGGTACTGGCATGCTGACCTCCATATGCTTGACGGTCTGTGGCTTCTTGGCTCCGTTTTCCACCTTGATCTTATCCATCAGGATGGACGTGGTGAAGTTGAGCTTTGGAACCGACTTTGCCAGATCCCCGCCGACGATGATACCAGGCGCGGTTGTCTTTGTCGTGGCCAAACTCTTCACAGGCAGGGTGATGATGACGCTCTTCAAGGCGCTCATGACTCTCTCACTGTTGTATGGTAGACTCGCTATGCGAGGGATACGCTTATTAGATGACACCTTTCGCAAGGACAACTTTCTTTGGCGCGTGTCTCGTTGATCCGTTCGCTTCGAACGTTTGGTTACTTCTGACGATCCTCCCGGTTGTATCCTCCGAATCGCGAAAACATTTCATCATACGTGAAAAGACTGCGTTCACCTGCCAGCTGACGTAACATCTTTTGAACCGCACTGCCAGCGAGTTCAACACTGTCGAGGGCGTAGAATATTCCAGATTGAGATGACGATTGGCCGCTAAGTCGGCCGAGCGATGTGGTCGTACGCGATTGGTCGTCGACTTCCTGTTGCGCTTTTCGCGTTGCCAGGAGTGATAGTGGCGGAGATCGGTGTGCGCAAGCGCCGAGCGCTAGCGAGGGACGGATTCGAAATATATTTCCTCTATATACCCCATTAACCATCCTCGTTATTACTTATACCCGCAGCGATGTGTAAACGCAATTGTTCCGTGGTGTTGCTTGACGGAAATCGATACTCGCTATAAATACGAAAAGTTGCGAAGACCAAACTGTTCTAGTTTCCAAGAGTGCTTATTATTTATTCAGACTTCTATTGACAACAATGCCCATTTACTTCTTTGTTTAGGTTGGCTATAGAGCTTTCCTTTTTATGCGTGCTGCTCTATTTAATTGAAGGATTGTGCAAAATACAAGTATGAACTGGCAAAGTTTGTGCGAAAATTTTTAGCGCTGCTTTAATACCAATGTGAAATTGCTTTAGAAATGATTAAAAAATGAAAACTATAGAAAAAAATTTAGTCACTTTAGCAATAGGTTCTCATCAAGTACCTAATTTTTTTATTTCTTATCCGAATTCGCTTTTAGATATGAATATTTAATTTGCAGCTTTTTGATCAATTTTAGTTTCTACAGAACGTAATATTTTGTGTACTTTCTGGATTTTATGTTAATCAAAAACTATCTTCCATCACAGCGATTAATAAATATATTTTGAAATTTTTTTAAGTTTTTATTTACATTTTTTTTGTAGCCGTGAACGAACATTAAGATATAAATTTATGTAAATGCTGTAATAAAGAGTCGTTATCTTATCATATAGACTTAAGTAATTTAAATACTTAGAGTGCTAATGAATCATTATAAAATGATGAAAAGTATTTTTCGAGGTATTTTTCTAGCACGCGATAAGATGATGACTCGAATAAAAACAATATTGTATAGTATTTACAGCGAGATGACAAGACATGTCGATGCTGGATTTTCTTGAAACTTTCAAAAATTATTTTTTTCGCAAAATAATTAGACCCATATCGGCCTTTTATTGGGCCCTGGAAATCAAGATATTCAGCAATTCAGTCTATGTATCATACTACGAAACAATATATATATATATATATATATATGCATTATCAGCATAAAGGAAGAGTGGTGAATCTTGATTTGCGGGGCCTATTCAGTAAAACGCCAAAATATGGGTCTCATTATTTTGCACAAAATGTAATTCCTGAAAGATTCAAGAAAATCCAGGACCCGCATATCTGGTCATCTCCTCATTCTAACGCATATAGTTACTTCCATTGCATCATTTCTTTTTCAATTAGTAGTTTTCATTCCAAAAATTGTATTACAATAGTAGATAAATTAAAAATACTAACAATAACATATAATCATTAGAAAACTAATATTTATGCAAAAAAAATGTAGAATTTCTATAACTTAAATTTTATTTTAGAATCAAATGGAATAAGAAGTTTTCTAACTCCAATTGTATTTTAATTTTTTAATGGCACTGCTACTAATTTTTAAATGACAATGCTGAAAAAAATGCGTCAGTAACGTAAAAGCATAAAAAATACACTACCAAACGATCAATGAAAAACTTATGAAAGTAGATATTCAAAGCAAGTAGATAAAATCAAGATTATCATTCAAAAAATATCTACCATTCACGTAAATAATTTGAAAAATACATTTTTGCTTAGGACTTGTAAGTTATATGTAATTTAAATAAACTAATTTTCCGTTGCATATGGATAATTTACTGTGAAGAATTTGCAATTCATTAGAATGATCATGTGGAGGTTTTTTTTTCGTCAAAAGTCGACGCATTATTTTTAATAAGTTATTTTATTTAAATAAATTGATTAATAACAATACATTCGCCGTTTCTTGTTAAAATATAAAATCTAAATATCTGCGCTCTTGATATAAAATTCTCAGTATGTTCAAAATAAATTTTTGTATACAATAATAAAATATTTTTATTTACATATTTGATAGAAATAAAAAATAAATTAAAATACCGGGCGCTGAATTAGACTGTTTATGCCGGTTTCCGAGCGCAAAACATCTGTTATAACACCTCAAAAAAGGGACTTGAAGTCAAATAACACTACAGGTGAGTTAAAAAATAGTATACGCGACACGGGTCGAAGATGCTTCTTATCTTTGTCTTTTTTGACAAATTTAACTTGGGCGGTATTCACCTGTTTTGAGCTTTAGAAACGTAATATAATAAATATAATAAATGCAATAACTATAGAATATTGTTAAAATACTATATAAGTAAAATACAAGCTCAAAAAGTTTTAAAAAAATAGATATTATAAAATAATTTGTTTTGAAAAATATATAAAACTGTACTTAATATTAATAAAAATTAAACTGCATAATACTTAAATTAATTAAATTTGATTTTGATTCAATGTTAAAATTAACCAATTCATTAATTCTCATTAATTACCACAAAATAAATAGATTATTGATCTCTAAAAAAGGGATTAATCACTTTTTATAATAGTGAGATTCCTAATACGATTGAAATGAGTGTTGATTGTTTGATGAAATTCTTCTTCCGAGATCATGGCACTAGATGGTGATTCTGTAGCATTAGGTACAGGCATCAATTGTGTAAACATTTTTGTTGAAATACCATAATAATCTAATTGAATCGCAATGAGTGCATGTACGGTAGGGTTTAGATATTCCAATCTTTTTTCAAGGAACATTGGCAATTCAGATAGTAGCCTTGAATGATAGATTTTTAATTCTTTAGAAGTTAGCTCTTCTGATTTTCTTTCTCTTTCTAATTTAACATGATGACTTGCAGTTTTCTCTTTCTTTTCCTGATACTTTTTTAAATTGTTATATGCAGTCTTCCAATTAGTAACAAGTTCTTCTCTTTTGTTCAAGGCATTTCTTATGAACATAAATTCCTCTTTTAGTTTCTTCAGTGGTTCAATAAATGTTTTGTTAAAAAGTGCCACTGTTTCTTCAGTAGTGTTTCCAACCTTTATATACATTAAAATATTGTTTGAATGATTGTTTTAATCATATTATATTCAGAGACTAATAAAAAGCAAAATACAACCAATTCTAAAATATATTTATAAAAATAATATTTATTTTCAAGAGTTCAATAATAATTTAATAACTTTTAAAGAACATTTATTCAAATTCAATGAATCACTTTCATTCTTTCAAATAAAATGAGTATAATGTGAGAAACTTTTAAGCAGATATATTTAAATTTTATTTAAAATTTTTTAAATAATTCTTGAACATTTTGGATCAAAAATTTATAGTTCTAACTGATACTACATTTACCTGTGTTGTTACAGAATGATAGTTTTCGACTATTTTTCTAAACTCATCGTTGACATGAACTAATTCACATGAACTCAAGTTTGTAGTTAAGCGTTGATCAGCAGTATTCAAATTTTCAATGGTGTTTAAATATTTTTTCATTTCCTTGACCATTTGTCTGATTGTACTTTCTAGGCTGAAAGAGTTTTATGTTATTATAAAAAAAATCATTGTTGTATAAACAGAAAAAATATTTACTCACTATATAATTCTTTGAACAGCAATATCTAATTCACGGTCTTCAGCCACAGTAAGACATGGCTGAGCAGCCGAAGGCCTAAACATTACATACTGTTTTCGTAACGGATTCCTATAAAAAAATAGAAAATTAATCACACAATAAATAAATTATATAAAAAACTGTTGACCAAATGAAAATAATAAATAATGAAACTAAATTGTAAAACTTACCACGTCATTTTGTATATTTAATTGTTTAGCTAGCTGTGGTGTAACATTACGACATTATCAACAATCCTCACATAGGTACTTTATAATAACACTTTAGAAAAGTTCAAAAGATTATTAATTGCATCATATCAAATTAAATGCATAATTTTTTCGTTGTACAATCATCACACGATATGAATTTCAGTAATTATATAAAAAAGTTAATGAAGAAACGGAACCGATATACTTAATCGTTTCGATAAATTAAACAAAACAGATAATTTTTTATCGTTGAGGTTATCAAATATGGGTTTGGTTTCAATTCGCGCATGCGCCTACGTACTGCTAATACTGCCAATTGCCAAAGTAAAAAATACAAACGTCAACTCGACATGAAAAACATTACTTAACTGTCACAAAATTAATAAAAATAGCAATTGAATGAAATAAGGAACCTACAAAGCGTTAACATGTTTTGCACAGAAAATATTCTCCTCTACCTACTAATATTAAAAAATTGATTAGTCTATTTTATATTTTTTCTTCTCTCGAGCCGGTCTTTTAAATTTTCATTGTTGTCAGTCCGATTTGACATATTGTATGCTCTACCTAAGCCTTTTCTTTCTGCTCCTGCGACAGCTGGAAAGTGTAAAGGTAAAAAAATAATAATTACTCGTGGTCTTTCATAATTCTCGCTCGTATTAGTTGCTCTTTATGTACTCTTTCACTTTTATTTTAGTTTAATAAGTTTCGATTAAAATAAAAATTTTATTTATTCATGAAATTTATGTTTTAAAAGATTTGCATAATATTACGTGCGATTAAAGATATTTGGTTAATAAATTGCATCATAAATTTTTTATAAATGAAATTGTATTAAATTCTTTTATAATATTAAAGTACTATTTTTCAAAGTAATTTCATTAATTCTATTTATATTTTTTAGGTTATAAATACTATTCTCTTCATTTGTTACTATAATAAATAGCTTGATTACACGCACGTGGACTTACTTAGCGCATGCGTCAAAGGAAAATATTTTTTTTGTAAAATTTAAGAAGAAAATTGCATTCTAATTAATTACAATTACACATGAATTATAGTAAGATACATTAGGAAAAGTATTAAAAATTCACATTTTGAGAAGTATTTCCATTAAGAAAGCAGCGTACACATATCTCAGTGAGGGTTAAACAATTGTTAAATGAAAAGCTTCTACTTTTTGAATCATTCTTATAGAGTATTGAGTTCCATTGAACTTCAACTTAAATCTTTTTTTCTAACTCAGCGTAATAAACAAAGGTATTATCATTTTGCTATTTGCAGCAATAAAATAAAAATGGGTGAGCTGACATGGGAAGAAAAGTACAAACTCATCACCAGAAATCTACAAGAGTGGCTTGGTGATGAAAAACTTAAAACAATCTTGAAACAACGAGATCTGAAAGTATATTGGGGAACTGCGACCACAGGCAGGCCTCATATCGGTTACTTCACTCCAATGACAAAAATCGCTGACTTTTTAAGGGCTGGAGTAGAGGTCAAAATTCTTTTTGCTGATCTCCATGCTTATCTTGACAATATGAAAGCTCCTTGGGAATTATTGGAGCTTAGAACACAGTATTATGAAGCTGTGATTAAAGCCATGTTAAGATCCATTGATGTTCCTCTGGATAAGTTGAAATTTGTCCAAGGAACAGAATACCAGTTAACAAAGTACGTTTTTCCTTTTATTAAATTTCATTAAAAAAGAAAAATAAATCTTATCTAACTATTTTTTAGAGAATATACATTAGATATGTATCGATTAAGTTCCGTTGTAACTGAACACGATGCAAAGAAAGCTGGAGCAGAAGTAGTGAAGCAAGTTGCTAATCCATTATTGTCCGGATTATTATACCCTGGTCTACAAGCTCTAGATGAGGAATATTTAAAAATCGATGCTCAATTTGGAGGTGTTGACCAGAGAAAAATTTTTACACTTGCTGAAAAGTATTTACCAGCTTTGGGATATGAAAAAAGAATTCATTTGATGAATCCTATGAGTAAGTTGTGTATTATAAATGTCAAGTTAAGTTAATCATGAATCAATAATATAAAACAATTATATTGTATATTGTATTATAGTTCCTGGGCTAGCTGGAGCAAAAATGTCTTCTTCGGAAGAAGACTCAAAAATTGATCTCTTAGACAATGCTGCATCAGTTAAGAAAAAGTTAAAAAAAGCTTTTTGTGAACCTGGAAACATCACAGATAACGGACTTCTGTCATTTTCTAAATCGGTTCTATTTCCTCTTTTCAAAGAAGGAGAATCATATCTTGTGCCCAGAACTGCTGAATTTGGTATGCAGAAAATTTTCTTATAATTTCAAAATTTAATATTTAATATATACGTTATTTTAGTCTTTTCTTCTATTTACTTTCATTCACTGAAAGCATGTATAAATATATTTTAACAAAAGTAAATGTTTAAAAAAATAATACAGTACAAACTAAAATTACAATAATAATTTTAACCATAATAAGCTTATAACATTTTAATTTATAACTGCCATAGGAGGTGATATTACTTTTGAAAAGTATGAAGATTTAGAAAGTGCTTTTGCCAAAGAAGAAATCCATCCAGGAGATTTGAAAAATGCCGTAGAAATTTATGTGAATAAATTGCTGGATCCTATTAGAAAAGAGTTTTCAAATGATCCAAAATTGAAATCACTTAGTGCAAAGGCCTACCCACCACCACAAAAACAGAGTAATAAAAATATTTATTTATTTTACATATCAATGTTAATTAGATTCTGATTATGCTATATATTATATGCATCATAGAGCCTGTTGCTGATGAAATTGTACCTTCAAGACTGGACATTAAAGTAGGAAAAATAGTAGATGTACAGAGGCATCCAGATGCTGATAGTTTGTACATAGAAAAGATTGATTTAGGAGAAGAATCTGGCCCTCGAACAATAGTGAGTGGTCTTGTAAATTATGTACCAATTGAAGAAATGAAAGATAGAATGGTTGTTGTATTAGCGAATTTAAAAGCAGTTAATCTTAGAGGTGTTTCCTCGCATGGGATGGTTCTATGTGCATCTGTGTAAGACTTTATAATGTCTTTTTAAAAAACTAAGTTTTTATATTTTTAATAATTATATCTTAAAATTATTATGTGTCATTTCACAGTGAGGAACCGACAAGAGCAGTTGAACCTTTAAGGCCACCAGCAAATAGTAAGCCTGGTGATAGAGTTGTGGTTGAAGGTTACGAGAGTGGAACTCCAGATGATGTTCTTAATCCGAAGAAAAAGATTTGGGATAAGTTACAGGTAAATTTAATGCGAATTTTATATATTCTGTAAATTATAACTTTTTTTAAAGTATTAAACAAAAATTTCTTGGTATTTAGGTGGATCTTGTAGTTAATGGAAATGGAATCGCAAGCTGGAGTGGTAATCCACTTTTAACACCTTCCAATGAAAATCTCACGGCTGATACATTAAGGAATGTTCCAATAAAATAATACACATTTCTACCGAACATAGCATTTTCATCTTTTATAATATTTAATTTTTATAAGTATTTTATGTTCATACATTTTCACTGTCAGCATTAAATAAAAAAAAAATTATTTCACATATTTACAAGAAACTTTTATTTAAATATTCGAGAGTTTATACAAAAATACTTGCTAATCTTAAAAATTAATGATCAATGATAATTAATTCATCAATGCCCCAATCTTCATAACTGTGATCAGGTAGGAAACGTCTAATTATAATTGGAATTTTGCGTTGTTTTAATTCTTTCATGGCAATTTGCAATGGATCAGTTTCACCCTCCAATTCCACCATAACAGGAGCACACATTGATATTTGCATTGCTCTCGTCCCCAATATCCTAGCCCTTTCGTATCTGCAAAGCAAAAATCAATGATTGAGATTTTGCAACTTCGGTTGGTTTAAAAGGTAATTTTTTAAATTTGTTGAGTAACTTACTTGGTCATGTAACCAGTTGTAATACGTTTACTTTTTTGAACTCCACCAGAGGCTTCACCTGCTGGTACCAATTCAAAGTACTCAACTTGATCCTCTTGCTGCTCTAATTCTATCTGGTCTTCATCTTCCACATCATCAAAATCATCTACAACACTAAGGATAAAAATATAAGGTCAAGGTTAATATGAAATCAAATTGATTTATTAAAATATTAATGTATTTATTTTATTTCAACCAGAAGTTTTACAAAGTTCATGCATTTAAACAAAATAAATATTTTCAACTTGCTTATCTAAAAAATGTTCAAATTCGACTTAATTATTAGTAATGTAATAAGCTTTCTTAAGAAATTAATAATCGTGTTACTTAATTAATTAATAATTAATAATTAATCAATAATTGGAATACAAAATAGGTACATGCAAGCAAATATTCATTTAATAAGTCAAATCCACCTAAATAAAGAAATTTTAGCGAAATAATATTTTGAGGTTAGAAAATTTTGTAATGATTTACGAACTGGAGCTATTACAAATAATTTATAATGTAATATTTGAACATCTCATTTTAACAATAAAGATTATTTCTAAACATTTTTTTCTAATTTAAACTTACTCATCAGCCTCAAATTCGTCGTCAGCCATATCAAGTTTTTGTTCACGGTAATCCAAACCTTCCTCCTATGACAACGCGAGGTAAACTGCTGTAGTTGCAAACTTGAAGCACGCGTTACTTATATTTTCCCTGTTCCCTCCCAGATAGCAGCACGTGCTTTATACATCTGGCGCATGCGTGTAAACACGAAATATCGACAATATATATGAATTTATTATCAATAAATGATTAAAATTAAACAATATTTTTTCTAGGCCATATGTAGTATAAATTAAATTATTAACAAATTATTTTGTTGATTTTTTTTGTATGAAAAATCATCATCTATCTAGAGCAATATATATATATATATATATATATTCCATAATAGTTAAAACTACATTTACATGCATCCTTAATGTAAGTCACTTATCAAATAAAAATATTCTACTTAAATAAATATTAATTTAACATATGTATATATATATACATGACAAATTTATCTTCTATACCATGGACAAATTTTTTATAATTCCATACGAAAATTTATTATACGTTTAAATAATTTTTGGCCCTGAAAAGGGCCGATTGGTTAATGCAGATTTTATCTACTTAGAGCTGGTATACTTTGTAACAGCCTTGGTACCTTCGCTGACAGCATGTTTAGCGAGCTCGCCAGGAAGCAAGAGCCTGACAGCAGTCTGGATCTCCCGGGAAGTAATAGTGAATCTCTTGTTGTAATGAGCAAGTTTAGAGGCTTCAGAAGCAATGCGTTCGAAGATGTCATTAACGAAGCTATTCATAATGCTCATCGCCTTGCTTGATACTCCAGTATCAGGATGGACTTGCTTTAAAACTTTGTAAATGTAGATACCGTAAGATTCCTTCCTTTTCTTCCTGCGAATTTTCTTCTCGTCTTTTACAATGTTTTTCTGGGCTTTGCCAGACTTCTTAACTCCTTTTTCGGTTTTGGGAGCCATTGTGAAAACTAGATGTTAACTGTTTGAATATTTCTAAACAAATGATAATTAAAAAGATATTGCGGCTCTTTTTAAATAAAAAGTTGAAGCTACCTCTATAGGCATTCATTGTGCGCCTCATTTGTTACAATGTCTGTGATTGGTGCGGAGTAGCTTCGCGGCGCGCAGAGCCGTAGTACTATAGACAGTGATTCCCCCACCGTTAACGCAAAGAGCGCTCTGATTGGTTCGGCGCTGCTCCGCGACAGAATAACTGCAGTTTCATCACTTTCCTTCAGATTTTTCATGAATATAAAAGAAAACTTGTTAAAGTAAAAAAACTAAATACCTATCTTATATGTTAACTTACAGAAATTATATGCTAGTTTACAGAAATTATCTATTTAGTTATGAAAAAAATTTGGTTTTAATGAGTTATGATTAACCAAAATTATGTTAAATTTAAAAGGCCATTTTATTTTTTAATGTCCTTTTACTGCATTTTAAAATCTACAATAAATTTATTCCACCCACTTTTTCGGTATATAAATTTTCCCATGATCATTTAGCAGCGGAATAAGAAAAAGAAAACGAGTTTCACATTGTAATTGGTAGAGTTCAATTTCAACTAAACCTTTTTCATTTATGTAGATACAGGGTATTCAAAACACGTCTTAGAATAAACGAACCAGAAGTATAGATATCGCCTACTGTTAGAATTAGAAATATGGTAACACAAACAACTTTTATTTTTCTGTCTTGTATACAATCCTTGAACATTTAATATCACGTACATTGTTGATTTATCAATACATTAATAAGTACCAGGAATACCATATCAATTTTAAAATAATATACGTATTACACTGAATCACTTTGAATCTAGTCATATAAATATTTATATAGCTAGTAATGTAAGACCAAAATCTATTGCTCTACGTTGTTAGAAATTTTATGACCTTGAAAAGGGCCGATTATATATCGATGGAAATCAATGGTGAACTTCTTGCTATACTGAACCAGACGGGAAGCTTTGGTGGCGATGCGCTCGAAGATGTCATTGACAAAACTATTCGTAATGACCATATATAGCTTTGCCGGAAATTTCAATGTCGGGATAGACCTGCCTGAGTACCTTATAGATGTAAATGTTGTAAGTCTCTATTCTCTTCTTCTTTTTTTTCTGGTCTACTGGTGTCTTCTTCGCAGCTTTTTCGAGCTTCAGTTTAAATGACTTATCGCACCAGGGTTAGGTAGTATTTTGCCAACTGGAACCTGGTACACCCGTCACACAAAATATACAATAGATGAAATATTCGGCGAACACTGGATTTGGCGTTAAATGCAAATCAATTTATTCAAGAAACGAAATCAGTTTTCTAATGTGCTGGAAAATTTTTCGCCTTTTATAATCAATGGCAAAAAGCACAATAATTAAATTAAAAATAAATTTTTGTGAATTGCTATAAAATCATGGAATAGCTGTGTATAATATTTCTTAAAAGAAAGAGAGAGAAAAGCAAACGTTAGATATAGATGTTTAAATGTCAAATAGTAAGACGGGCGATGGGTGGGGGAACGGTCGCGTCTGATTGGTGCGCTGCTGCTTCGCGCACACGATTACTACGCCGCAATTTTTCGAACTTAATCACACATCTACGAGTTACTTCGAAGGATCAACATAGCCTGTTATTTACCGATATACAAATTGATAATGTCTGGACGAGGTAAAGGAGTTGGCAAGACGAAGGGGACGAAATCGAAGAGCCGATCGAGCAAAGCTGGACTTCAATTCCCGGTTGGGCGCATACATCGGTTGCTTCGCAAAGGAAACTTCGCCGAGCGCGTCGGTGCCGGTGCCCCGGTCTACCTGGCTGCTGTTATGGAGTACTTGGCAGCGGAGATTCTGGAGTTGGCTGGAAATGCTGCTCGTGATAATAAAAAGACCAGGATCATCCCCCGACATTTACAGCTCGCCATTCGCAACGACGAGGAATTGAATAAATTGTTAAATGGCGTTACCATTGCTCAAGGCGGCGTCTTGCCGAATATTCAGACTGTTCTTTTGCCCAAGAAGACAGAAAAAAAAGGTTAAGTGATAAAATCTTAAAATAATAAACAATCGGCCCTTTTCAGGGCCATAAATATTTTTGAACGTATTTTAAACTTATTTTGTTCAAATTTACGAACTCGTAAAAAAAATATTTAGTAACTTATACCCACCGAAAGTACTTTTATATACAAAATATGAAATAGTATTTAAATAGCTTAATTCACAAACTTGTTCAAAAATGACCAAAACCTAAAAATAAATACGTGGATCCTATCGATATTTAAATGAAAATGTAACTAGACTCAGAAAAATATACGGATAAGAACAATAACTTTTTATTTCGCAAATGAAGTCTCGGAAGCTATACATACAGATGGCAATTAAGTGTGCTTGGATATGGCGATAATATATCGTTTGTTTTCCATGTATATTCGTACATACAATTAATAATTTTATGAATCGTTCGTATCAATATTTTCTACATAATTTTATCGTATTAATTTATAATGCAAAATTTTTTTTTCATCAAATTTCATATAATATATAAAATATATATCAAATTTTATAATTTAAGTTTTATATCATGATATATGTAACAAATAATTGTGATACGTTTGGAAAAATATTTGGCCCTGAAAAGAGCCGATTAATAAATTCGAATCACTTAGAGCTATTGTACTTGGTGACAGCCTTTGTACCTTCGCTGACGGCGTGCTTGGCAAGTTCACCAGGAAGCAGAAGTCTAACAGCAGTTTGAATCTCTCGTGACGTTATGGTAGACTTTTTGTTGTATTGAGCCAGACGAGATGATTCGGCGGCAATGCGCTCGAAGATGTCGTTGACGAAGCTGTTCATTATACTCATCGCCTTGTTGGAGACTCCAGTGTCCGGATGCACTTGCTTTAAGACCTTGTAGATGTAAATGGCGTAACTCTCCTTCCTCTTCTTCTTACGGCCCTTTTTGTCACTCTTAGTAATGTTCTTTGTAGCCTTCCCGGCTTTCTTCACCGCTTTACCGCTGGTTTTAGGCGTCATCTTTGACATTCACGATACGACGAATCGGTTCAAAAGTTAGTTAGAATGAACGGAAAATTTTGATGCCTTGAATATAAAAGCGAGCGCGGAGCTGGGCCGCACCAATCAGTCAAGCGCTCAGCGTTTATCTCCCGCCGCCGCTTAAGTCGAGCGGCGATTGGTGCGGCCTCACTCCACGACGTTATGTATATACTGTAAGTCTGAACTGCCTAATTTTTTACTTTATTCATTTCAAGGTTAATTAATTATTCTCTTTATAAAATGCTTATAGATGCAGCAAGGGATAATTCAAAATGTATTTTTGCATTAGTTTCTTGTTTGCCCTGTTTATGACATCGAATAAATAGCTGTAAAAATTAAGTTTGTAATGCACGATCGCAAGAAAATCAATATAGCAGTAACGAGGTTTTCCAAACTTATTTGTGCATCACTGCAGTTATTAAATGTTTTATTTAGAACATTGATTTTATTTTCATCGTATAAATTGATCTATACATTTACGCAACTGCATATTTATTAAGATTAACAAACTAAGTTCTTTAATGCATAAATCGTTTTATGCATGAAAACTCGGTAAACTTTACGTTTGTATATTGCAATTGTTAATACAGTAAATAGTCACAGGGCAATAATTGTATTTTATACATATTTTGAATGTATTTGTCATGCATAAATGGATTAGGAAGGAAATATTTAAACTGGAGTATTTTAAACATAATTGCAAGTTCCATTGTAAAAAATATTTGTAGCCCTGAAAAGGGCTGATTGATATGATTTAGAACAGATTTAACCGCCGAAACCGTACAGGGTGCGGCCTTGTCTCTTTAAAGCATAGACAACATCCATGGCAGTGACAGTCTTTCTCTTGGCATGTTCAGTGTAAGTGACAGCATCACGGATGACGTTCTCAAGGAACACCTTCAAGACACCACGAGTTTCCTCGTAGATCAATCCGGAAATACGTTTAACTCCTCCACGTCTGGCCAAACGACGTATGGCTGGCTTGGTAATTCCTTGAATGTTGTCACGCAGAACCTTACGATGACGCTTTGCACCTCCTTTTCCAAGTCCTTTGCCTCCTTTACCACGTCCAGTCATATTGGATACGAATAAATGCTAACTTAAAAGCAATTGTCGAACAAATGATGCTTTCGAAAAGTATTCGGCTCTTTTTATACGCCGAGAAGTTCATTTCCCCTTCTCCGCGCTCCCATCGACGCTCGCCTTTACCATCGCTTCCCCCTCTACTCAACCTATCACAAGAGGGCGCAGATGTGTATAAATACATCAGTTTACAGTTCAAAAAAATCACTTTCGTTTGGATACTTCTACGGATTACCTAAACCAAAACTTCAAAAATCTTTGCAATGGCTCGCACCAAGCAAACTGCTCGTAAATCTACTGGAGGCAAGGCTCCACGTAAACAACTGGCGACAAAGGCTGCGCGTAAAAGTGCACCGGCTACTGGAGGAGTCAAGAAGCCTCATCGTTACAGGCCTGGAACTGTTGCTCTTCGTGAAATCCGTCGTTATCAGAAGAGCACTGAGCTTCTCATTCGCAAGTTGCCTTTCCAGCGACTTGTGCGTGAGATCGCTCAAGATTTCAAAACCGACTTGCGTTTCCAAAGTTCGGCTGTAATGGCACTGCAGGAGGCTAGCGAGGCTTATCTTGTTGGTCTTTTCGAAGATACCAATCTTTGCGCCATTCATGCCAAACGAGTTACGATTATGCCCAAGGACATCCAATTGGCAAGACGTATCCGAGGAGAACGAGCTTAAGCTTTTTTTTCCAGATAAACAATCGGCCCTTTTCAGGGCCAAAATATTATTTTGCGTAGAACATATATTCTGTATGTAAATTAATGAAAAAGTATGTTTACATGAGATTTTGTTTATCTTTACACATTATCATTAGACCTTCAATAAAAATATAGCATCAAAATAGAATTAAGTACGAAAGTATCAATTCTCTGAAGAAAATATAAATATAGCTACTATAATAGCTTGGTTACCTATACTTTACTTAATACGAAAATAGCTTCAGGTTAGTTGTTTACAAATTAGTTTACGATGAAATGGCGTCGTTGTTAGTTTGACTTTTCATAACGTCATTGTTCACCATTTTTAATAACAATCATACTTTTAAAATTTTCATACGCTATGGGGAACTTGTTAGATTGTTGTAAAGGCTCCTCGTATGAGGATATTACACCAGATCGTGTAAGTTTTTTTTTAAGGTTATACTAGTGTAAATTAAAATTTGTTATTGTTTTTAATCTTGTAAATATTTTTACATATTACAGTAAAAGTTATGTTGTGTACATGTTTTTATTCTTTTATATTTATAAAATTTAATATAATATTGCTAGAAACCTGTTTACTGATTTATTTACATGGTAGTAAACAATCAGTATTGTTATTAATATCCTAATTGTAAATGCTTATAATGGAAAAACTTATACTTATTAGATTTTTATAATTAGACCAAATATAGTTTTAGAGAAATTATGTATTAGCTAGGTAAATATGTTTATGACTACATGAGTTAGTAAGATTTTATTACCATTTCTAGGATACTATTCGGCAGCAACAAGCAGAAGCTGCAGAAAAACGATTAGCTGAACAAGAGAAAAGAGGAATTGGAAATATTAATGTTGTCAAACGACAACAGAAATTGGCAGAAGAACGAGAAAAAAAAGAAAGAGAAACAGAAAATATGAGTGGTCAGACTGGTCTTAAAGTAACTAATTATTATCATTATTAATATTACTATTATGACTATTAGCTATTAAAATTTAATTATATTTTTTATGCTTACAGTGGCAAGTCAGTTAAAATGCTCCCTATCAATTACGTTCAAGAATACTACTCTTAACAATTTTCTATGGTATGTATGTTTCAAATTAAAGTAAACGAAGAATCAAATTCCTTTTCATGTTGAATGTATTTTTTGTTTTAGAAATATATAAACTTATGTGATAGTATTATAAAATACTGATTAACAAATATTTTGGATGATTGATATTGCGTTTGTTTTTCTATAAGATGGACTTTACATAGGATATACCAAAACCACTTCGTACAAATTGGAATTGTACTTCGTTCAGTATATGTATGCATGAACTTTACACAAATTTTATATAACTTTTCTTCTATTTAATATTTGATCAAGTTTAAAAAAAATTATTTGTTAGATACAATATAATGAAATTGTTTTTTTACATTGAAGGTACACGAAATGTAAATGTAATATAGTATAAAAGTAAAAGACTTGTGATATATTTTGGAAGAATAAGGTTGAAAATTTTGATTGACTTGAAATCTTTTTCAATTATTTCTATTAAAATGTTCATTCGTTTTAAATTTTTCTTTTATTTTGATACTGATTTTATGATATTACATAAAAAATAGTATAACATTTTTAATATAAAGCTGTCAGCAATTCTTTGCTACATTTTTTGCTCGATATTTTAATGTTTCTAATTAATAGTAGCTTATTTTTTCATAATATTTTTATTTCTACAAATATGTAAGTGAAAAATAGTAGAAAAGCTAGATAAAATATTACTTGCAAAATTTATTAAAACTGTCTAATTTTAAATTGTAAGAATTTTCAAATATTATCTTTTGTCGTTAAATTTATGTGGATCGATAGTGTTATTTATTTATTTATTTTATTGTTCAAAAAATATTCTCTTTTATAAAAAGTTATTAAAATAATATTGTTAATTAATGAGTGTTACTTAAATTCGAAATGAATAAACTGAAGAATATTACCTTATCTAAATTTTAACCACATCAAATGGATAGAAAAGGGTAATATAATTAAAATAATAAATAATGCTGAAAACTTATATAAAAATTAAGTGGTAAAAAATAAATATTGATGACGTTTGTAAGTCTAAGCCATTTTTGCTACATGAATTGTATTACAGATATTTAGACACTTTTAGTTAAAAAATAGTTCTGCATCAAAGTCGTCGACAGACTAAGGCTTAAACTTAGATAACACTCCAGCAAAGCTTGATTTAAATATTAAATCACTATAAATTTTGAGAGTAAATAAAGAAAATACTCTTTTAAAAGTAAAATTTATTGAAATAAAATAATTTTTTCTTGCAAAAATTCACTAGTGCAATGTTTACAGCTCGAAAATGGAGTACTTACTAACATGCATGTATAAATAAGAATTTATGTGCACTTAATTATTAAAAAAATGCAGATTTTTAATGTGTTATTAAAAATGTTTCTTTTGAATTTGAATTTGAATTATACAGGCCTATATATTATTCTGTTTTTAATATACTGTACCTACACGATATGAATCTATTATAAATTGTACTTTTGTAAGATTTTCAATGAATCTTGAACATTCCTTACAATAAATTCTGTTTTATTATTAATTCAACAGTTTTTTTACTTCTTTTTATTTTTAACATATATTATAATAATCATTAAGAAATATTACTTATGTCGACTGTACTCGATTATAAACTGACAAAGATTTTTCTATTGGTCTAATCTAATCAGATTGCCCATTAATATTGATTAGACTGTAAGACCAATAGAAAAATCTTTGTCAGTTTATATTATAATAATTATCAAAAAAATAAAATACTTATATGTAATAATCTGTAAAATAGCTTATTACACGGTAAATAAATTAGAGGGATAAGTAAAACATATTTTTATTGGTAAAAAATTGCCTTAATGTCTAAAAGACATTAAAATTTATTATTGCATCATAAAATATTTATATATAGAATACATACGGAATAAAATTGAAATTTCGTTTAGAATTATGCATACACTTGTAATGAATCGTGAAAACTTCGATTAAGCTGTACATATTTGTTATGTAAGGCAGTCTCATTTATTATAAATGCTCGGTGACACATGGAAATAGAATTTTTTATTTCTCCGTCAATAATCAGACGCAATAATTTATATATGCAGTCTACACTACAATATATAGACAGGCATAGTTATTTATATTTAATATTTTTCTTTTTCAAAGAATATATTTTTATATTATACAAAAATTTGAGGTGCATTAAAATTTGTAATAAAATTTCAAATGTTTCTAATATGCATATTTTCTGTCAATGTTGTATAATTTTTGTTCATATATTTTTTACAGCATTTAAAAATATCTTTTTCATGATTATTACAATTTAAACATGTATTCTTTGTACATTGTTAATGGTATGAAAGTTATATTGTTGTCATTTCGTCGTTTACATCTTACAATTAACTTATTATATTATTTTTTTTTTCAAAATATACATGTAAATATATATCTTACATAATATTATTATTGCAAATTTAATAGATCTCAATACTTTTTAAAATAAATTATATATCTTATAAGCTATTACTAAATATTTGCACTACTTTTAAATATAGCAAAGTAGAAAAATATCAAATATTATTTTGTCTGCTTCAATGAAGATACTGAATTAATACATTATATTTTCTACAGAACAAATATCTAAATCACAATGTCTAAGAATGATATTCATGGAATGCTTAAATATTTAATTATATATATATATATAGTTACTTATCTCAGTACATTTTATATTTTCAATTTAGATGTCCATTCAATTATAATTTCATTTTTAATACATATAAGTTTAATACATATATTATCTCAACTTTATCTTCTTTGAGCTTTCTCTTAGTATTTTCTCAGGTACTGTTGCCTTTCATATCAAGCCATCAAAGGTGAACTCACTAACCTTTGAAGAAAAGATCACTTAAATAGTGCGATATTTTCAACGAATACTTATATTTCGTTTCTTCAGTTCGAATATTTATATATCTATATATTCACCAATCTATTGGCAAGCAGCTTTTTTCCACTATCGCAATCCTAAAGGAATTGTATATACTATAGTATCAAGATTAATAAAAATGCAAATAATTCTTTTTTTGCAAGTCTCAATTTTAACCTATCCTTATTTGATGGATTTTTAATGTAACGACTTTCGTAAAGCTAGATTAGAGGCTAAATAAAAAAGCTACATCAAATTTTATACATGTACACATTGAGTGACTTTAGATCTTTCCGATTCTGTGCACGGACCACGATCTGAAGAGTTTCTTTGTCGACCTCTTGATTTCCCGACCGTGGGCAATTTGTATCTCGAGGGAGGCACCGTTGTTCAAGGCAAGCCACGTACGAACCTCGTTTGTTGCAGATGATGCTCCTGTAAATAATACACATATTTACTGTACATCAAAATTAGGGAAAGCACAACAAATGGTATAATGTATAATAATACAATATTTTGAGTTCAGTTATTTAAAACTCTGTTTGGAAAATGTATTTCAATGGAAACACATTAAATTGAACTTTGTTTCGCAGAAAACTCAAATTTCTAGGTAATTTAAAAAATGCTTTCAATCGGTATTTCATTATCAATAATCCTTTTTCTATGCAAATTTCAAAACTTTAAGAATCTTAATATGCAATAAGTAAGTGTAAACGTTTCATATATTAAACATAATATTTTACCTAAGAGTTCATGTAACGTTATCCTTCTGCTTGCGAGCACTTCTTTGCTAGCACTTCGAATTTCGAAAACTAGCATAGCTTGTCGAGGTACTGTATCGTGGTCTAATTGAAAATCAATGCAGAATTGGGGATTTGGCATTGCAGGCAGTAATCGTGACTTAGCAATTGTTTTTCCACCGTTCAACGACGTTGTCATCTTTTCGGGACTTGTGCAACTGTACAGAAACACAGCAATATGAAAATATATGAGTATTGCTCCTTGCGACGGTAAATTTTCGAATGAATATCATTTTGGTACGTTTCATCAAAATCAAAATTGTGCAACAGTAAATGTACCATGCATATTTAATTGACGTTTATGGTTTAAATCAAATTTTAAAAATTTATACATACTACGTTTTCCATTTGGATAATTTTTTCTTTAAATAAAATTTAAGCACCACTATATGCAGTGCTAAATTATTATTAAGAACATCTTTTATAATAGACTTTCGAAATTATTGAAGTTAGAGTCGAATTTATTTAGACATATTTACTCACTTTTGGAATTTCACACGGCAGTACAGTTGGGCAATATGAGCTACATGAAGACCTTGTGCTTGAAGAACTTTTCCTTCAACTCCTGAATACTTTTCTCTCATACCATTCATAATTTTCAATTCTGTAAATAAAACGATAGTACTTTTATTAAGTACAAAAAGATTCGAGCATTTAAAATGTGGACACAAACATGCTTTTATTTTGAAAATTATTTATGAGTACTATCATTTGTAGTTTTTATTAAATAAATACCATTTGGTCGTAGCCTTAATTTAGGACTAGGTTGGCGAATCCTGCCAAGCATATCGGGTTGCGAAACCGCGTGCGAGAGTCCAGAACTCTGTAAAAGTTCAGTCGCATCGGCTTCACCTGCGCCACGGGGTTCCAGGCTGAGCGTTACACCTTTGTTTGGATCGCATTTGCTATCTTCTATGTTTACCTCGGAACGAAATCGCCGCAGCTTCAAACCTCGTTTCATCTACAATAAAAAAAAAACGAGATGTTTAATGAAAACATTAATTTATTTCATTAATAAATTTAAAACTGTATGAATAAAAAGCTAAGTATGTGGAGAAAAATAAAATTAGTTCTTAATTTTTGAATGGCATCAGCAATATTATTGTACCTTTTGTTTCATCATACGGAAGCTGTTGTATTGCGGCAGCTTTTTTCCAAAGCTTTGATCAGGACTAGGAGTCAAGCTGTGATGACTTGAAGACAGTTTCAATTTTGAATCGTCAGTACTGTCCGCATGCTCGATTTGTTCCCCATTTTTCTTGCGGGACCATTGGTTATTTGCTCCATCACAATTTTCTTCATACTCTTTGGCTTTTGCGAGTACTTTTCCTTTAACGTAAAACGATACATTGTTTATAAAATACTTTAAGTAAAGAATGGACTTATTTTCTTGCTATACACAATGTGCAAATGGTACCTGCGTTATTTGGATTTCGCACATTATTCGACGGCGATGACTGCGCTGAATGATTTTGTGGAACCGTTGGAACTTTCATCAGAGTCACTGTTCTGGGTGGTGGCGGTGGTGGTATGACCGGTTCTAGATGTAACCTCATTCTCGATTTTTCCATTGATGGTCTACGGATAATATTTGTCGCTGTGGTCACTGGAATGTCTTGAGGTTCACTGGGTCTTGTAGAGGCTTCGCTAACAGTACTTGTAGCATAAGTACTTTGAGTCTGAAATAAGTATATTTTTAGATAAAACTGGTACACGCTTATTGACAAAAAAAAAACGTACTTAGATTTTCTTACCTCACATTCTTCAGACAAAACTTTCACTTTCAATTCTATAGATCCAGATTTCGTACCACGAAGAGTAAACCAATAGGACTGATCTATATTAGACAATCTTCTAATCTCCTCTAAAGTCAATGATACTTTACCAAGATAATCTTTCATACCGAAAGTATCATGATCCCACAATACCTGTCAAACAGAGCATTATTATTTATTACAACGAAATCCTTCATTATCTCTAGGGAGTTTGCCGTAATTTCAAATAACTCACCACATCGAGAGTTTCGCCACTACGAGGAAGACCCATAATGGAGCTCTCGTCCCAGCAAGGGTTCAATGTCTTTTTCTTCACGCTGCTCTTATACTTAGTCTCGTTGTTTAACTTGAGCTCGCAGAACGGATCGCTGAAGCCGTTTAGATCCTTGGCGACGAGATCTTTGGCGCGTAGCAGCGTCACCTCCATCAGTCCACTGCCGGTTGATAGGAGACTCGAAACGTCCGAGGCTGCTGTGTCTATGTCGCGATGTGTGAGCAGCAACTTCTGTGATTCGTTTAGGATTCGGTTACAAATTAATCCAATGACTTTACATTTAAACAAAATTACTCTTTACCATTTTAAAAATGTTTAAAGTATATGTTAAACCAAATTTGTATCACTCAAATTTGTTTCCGATCATTTGTAAAATGAAAAAAGCAAATGAAACAAACTAGTAAAGTGTGTTAATCAATCGTACTAACCGCTTGCTGCATCCAAGGAAGACTATTTCTTTTGGTTTTTGGTTCGTCCTCCACCACAATTTGATTCACACTGTTTCTTCTACTCGTAGAAACCTGTTGAACACTTCGAACAGGATGAAATAATACCGAAACCGTCATAGTCGATAAGCCATTCGATCCGCTCAGTGTCAATTCTTTTCGTACTATCCACTTCGTACCCTAAGCGTGAACAAAAACAAAATATGCATTAGTAATGCACTTCAATATCAACATTACGTTTAAGAAATCCATCAATTAAAAGCAAAAATAGTTGTAGGGAATTAATCAAGAAAATATTGCAGGATTAATCGTATCATTTCTAGTTCAAATATTTAAATTATATGTGGACATTTCAATGTATATAATTATTATTTATATTCAACTATGGGAAAGATACGAAATTATTTGCAGAACCCGATCAGTGTCTTTAAATTGGAAAGCAGCTTAAGTTGACACCGAACACCGGTCCTGTAACCGTAACTTGCGATTCATCAACCGTGTCGAAAACCGGAATATTAACCGCAAGCTGGAGATGCTAACGATGAACGATATCTTTGAGCAAACGATGAGAAATTCCACGTGCATTTTCAACTTATTTTATATGATTTGCAAAACTAGTTTTCATAATAGAAGCTCTAGATTATGCATTACTATTTCATTCATTACATGAAATTCATTTTTTCAAATTCTTAATATTTTGATAAATTTATTAAAATATTATAATTATAAGTTGTGTCGGGAGTTATAAATTAATAAGCATTACGTACCGGAGATAAAGACAGCATTGCCAAGCCCAACATATCCGTATCAGCCATTTTTGAAATATTCCAAGAATAAATGACGAAGCTCAAAGAAACTTGCGTATAATCTTGAACGAGGAATTCCGCACGCGATTCCCACTGTGGCGAATTCGTGCCGCGTATGTAATGAGTCGTTTTCATCTGAAATATAATTTTCGATTCAGTAAGTATATCATGTTTTAAGAAAGTGATGAAAGTACACAATTATTATTGTGTAGGTAATTATTAACCTTTTTGCGATTGTTGAAAAGTAGACAGTACGGATTGCATTGCGATGTGTCGCTGTTGAGATTTTCGGCTGAGTGAATGTACACTACGAGAACTCCTGTAAGGTAACGATTGTTAATTTTAATATTAAATCCCATTTACTTTCAAATACCTGTTGGACATAAAATTTTCACATGCACTCTTATGATTTTTTTAAATTTTTCATAAACTTAAGCTAGTAGATCTAGAATGCGAGCCCATAGCATAGTAGGACCCGATGCACTCGAATCGATAATAGAAAATTAGGAAAACGAGGTTCTCTTAAAAATTTCTTTTAATTAACATGCCGCGAAAAGAATATGATAATTAAGTACCAGCTGAATGTGAGTCTGTGGGGTCTAGAAGACTTGGCTGTGGCACGTCTGGCTCGAGAGTAGGAAGCGTCGAGTATTCCAGTCTCGCACTTATGCTCGGTATGTTTGTACTGCTGCGAGATGGTTTCTTCTGTTGCAGTACAGTCTCCACTCTGTCAACAATGTTTTTCTTTTGTCAGGGTTCGCTAAACGAAATTCCTCAAATATTGATATAGAATCGTAGTCGCACAAGGTGTGGACTACCTACGTATACACAAAGAGTTTGCATTTTTCCCCAATATAATGTGTTTTTACCAAAGATGTCGTTTAAAAAAACCCATTGATTTTACACCAGCAAGACTTACGTCTGCGAATTCTCCCAATTGTAAACGCCGAGGGCGAGCTCGAACTGAGCGAGGGTGATGGTGCTGACGAGCCTCTTGGCCTTGAGCTTGATGAGGATGCGCTCGTTGTCGAGGGCACCGACCAAAAAGGACACGTCCTCGCTCCAGGACGGGCTGAGCTGCGAGGTGACGCGGCGCTGATCCCCGACCGTCACCACTAGCCATCTGACCTCGTCGCTACTGGCTGTATAGACATCGGCGAGCAAAAAAAAAAACAAAATATTTACCTATATCCGTTGACTCTAACCGCTTATTGACAATAACAGGAATACTGCAAGATATAGTGAATTAGATAATAGGGAGGGGTGATCGGACTCACCGGCTACGTGGGTCTGGGCAAGCGAGACGGTGAGTACAGCCTGGGGCGTGCTGGTGGGTATGCAGTCGAAGCCGGGTCCGGGCCTCTCCTGGGCCCTGAGATCGAGCTCCAGATGTCCCGGATCGACGAGCCAACTGGCCAGGGCGTCCGACACTACGGCGTGTATCCAGGTCTTGAGCAGGGGCACCTCCATCATCTGTACCGAGCGCAACAGTCTGACGCTGAACCAGACGTCCGGCTTCTCGACGAAGCTCAGGCTCAGGTGGCTCGCGTGGGGAAACGGGGCGCTCGCGTCCAGGGTCAGCGAGGCGAGTATCGTCCCGGATATCGACAGCTTCTCCACAGCCAGGTCCATGTCCATGCCGACCCTGTATAAGCCCAAGCGGAATATTCGCTCGTTGTATACATATATAGGCAAAACGGTATCGTGCCAAAGAAAAATATTATACCTATTGTATAGGATTGAATTTATGATTTTCGCGGTATATCGGTATTTTTAACAAAGTTTATTAGACTTTTACTCTTATTAGGTTGAAAGGTAAAGAATATACCTATATACCTATATGTAAGAAGGCTTAAATTTCTTGTAATTTTTTAGGTTTTATTTTGTTTGAAGAACAACATAGCAATGTACACAAGTTTATAAAAAAATTAAAACTCCAGCGAATAATCTTCCACGCTTGATATGATACTTTTTAACTGTAAATAAACGTTTGTTTATCACATTTTTTCAGTCAGCCGAATATTCATTGACCTAATAAGTAATAGGTATATCGATTCAAAAATAGGTAAGTACGCAATTGATTACCTTTATATATAAAAATACGTTTATTACGACGAAGCAGATTGCAGTTGTTTAGCAACACCATCGCGCGAATCTCCTCGAGAGACAAAAACGGTAAAAAATTCAAGCCAGCTCGCATCGACGACCGAGGTGGCGCACCACGCGCGGTTTATAAATTGAAAGCTTTGAAAACTCACCCCTTGCCGAAAAGTCGGGTGGCTATGAGCATGCGGAACTGTTCGCAGTCGAGATTGAGATCGGCCTCGATGCAGAGCCGGGTTGAGGTCGAGCGTCCGCCGCCGAGCGACTCGTCGTCCCCATTGTAGTCGAGGGTGCGTATTCTCGTTACGCAGGGCGTCTGCTCCCCCAGCGTCAGTTCCCTCAGCTCCAGCGACCCTTTCAACCGAATCCCCAACACACGCGTCTTAGTCAACGAGCGTTTGCTTTTTTTTTTTTTTTTTTTTTTTTTTAGGCAATTAACGACCTATTGCTGCTTCTTGTAATGACTTCGCTATACTCGCATGCGGCTAAGCCAATTGGTTACCCAGTACATTCTACATTGCGTGCATGTCGCAGGGATTTGCGAATAAGTGAAGTTTAATATTAAGCGACATTTCATCGATATAAAATAGTATTTAGTGAATGATGCTCGATATTGACACAGAAAATTTTATTGCACGATTCTGATCTTAAGCAAGTTTAGAGAATGATTAAACTACTATTATGCTTACCGAGAATCGCTGGTTTGGCATCGTTCAGTAGTGGCTCCAAGCGTTCCTTCGCCTGAGAAAATATACTGGCTGCGCTAAATCTCCACCTTTAGTCATCGGACAGAAAGTGTTTGAATGAAATAGGTATACTTCGTTTTAGAAACTGCATAAAAAAAAAACTTACACCAAATAATGATTCAATATTCGAATGAAACAATTCTATTTATCTTACTTGTTAATGAAAAGTACCGTACAAAAGCTGATTTACCTGATTTTTCAAAAATAAATGTACCTCTATTGTTTTTAACGAATTTTTTCTTATAGGTGGTTATTGGGTATAAACCAACGATACATTTTTAAAGTGATAATTATTTGTCGAACATTGGTCAAGTACTACAAAAATTTTCATTAAAATTGAATCGTCAATCACCGAGACATACCATAAATAAAATGTACAAAAATTTTATTCCCATAAGACGCAATGTTAAATTAGTGTAAAAATAAAAATTTCAATACCTCTTTTCTTATAAGGTACACTTCAACCAAAAAGAAAAACCTAATCGAGTTATTTTTTTATTCCGTTTTACAATCCAATCGTTAATTCTTTTACCGATAGAAATAAAAAAAAATATATAAAAAGCTTATACGAATCAAGTACCACTTGTTGATGAGTAGACTGAGCCACTCGGCAGTCTCGTCCTTGTAGAGCGCGCGACGTCGTCGCAGCCTGGCGAGCTCCTGCTGCAGTGCGGTCTGAAGTAGCCGTGAGATTCGCGCCTTGGTGATTGTCCCGGCGAACGCGAGTACGAGCATCAGCCAGGCGAGCGAGAGACCTGCCACCCCCACGATCCAAGCGATCGTTACGCTCACACCGAGGTACAGGGCGCCTCGCAGTGCTTCCGTGTCGCGCTGCAACCCAACCATACCATATTATATATGTTATATATGGAATGAAGCATATTGTTTGGTGTTGCACAATAGCGCCGCCGAGCGATTCCCCCAGTTGTTCGATGTCGGCAAATAAATTTTATTCCTTTTGAATTTTTCCAATTTTCGATTGATCATCAGTCAATTGATTATAATTTTGTTTTGTATGTATTGATACCTATATTGATTTAAAATATATGGTTTTATACATTTGATGAGATTGGCAATAATATTATTCATATATGTATATAGGACAACGTAGATATCGATCTATAGCGAAGAACGTTATTGCTAACTTATGTCATACTTCAAAAAGGATAGCTGGAAGTGATTGATCACACAAGGAACATCATTTTTACAAAATGTGTGGTTGTAGTTGAATTCTTCACGAACGATAGAGTTAATGCTTAATATTTTAAAAGACACCTGTGCTTTTCTTGGCTTCAAAATTTTATCATCAGTGGACGTTCTATTAAGATTTAATCGAAAGCTCGTTATCAATGACGCCGCGTAGAAATTTTATACTTAATTTAAGATTGAGCCGGTTTAATGCGGCGTTATGTTGTGCAATGACGTCATATTGGCTAGTCTACTAATAGCAACTATAAACCGTCTTATTATACACGTTATACGATCTTCAGTATCTTTAGAATACTTTGCTTACATGTTGCTAATGAGTTGCTTATTTGTGACTTTCTCCTCTCTTATGCATATAGATCGTGCTTGCGTCTTCGTTAGAAAACATAAACCATTATGGTGCAATCAAATGTATTATAGTACTTTCATTTAATTAACAAAAAAAAAGAAAGAAATATAAATAATATTACGAATACGGAATGAAATCTAAGTTGATCAAATTGAAAGACAGAAAAGAATGACGAAAGGGACACATTTCGAATGCCCACGTAATAAGCAAATGTCGTCATGCGGTGGGGCAGATGTTGAAACGTCACAATTTGCATGGTATCGCAGTACAGCGTATTTTTGCATAAAGCATGTATGGAGCAGTTTGAAATTTTTAACGACTTGGCGATTGTCAGATATATTCAAGCAATAATCGTATAATTTCCGTACAATTATATATTTTTATGATACTTTTATAATCTTCGTTCGTTTTATTTTTTGTTGAGAATTGTGAATATATGTGTACCGAATCGTTTTATCGGTGGGTAATAATCGGAGTCTCGTTATCCATTTGTAAAATTTAAAACCCTCTCGACTTTACGACGAGGATCCCTTATAGCGGCTCGAAAGAAACATTGGTCATTGCTTTAAAAATAGTTTCATCGAACTATATAAACCCGTGCACCACCAGCGTCGCCGCACATTAGCTCGAGAGCTCTCGCAGTAAAAAGCACTCTATATAACACCTATATATAGCATCGCAAAGTTACACATCTGCAGTCGCGCGCGAGACCCCCGAAACGCACTGCAATCTGCATAAAACTGTCCCGAATTGGTCCACGAATCCACGGCAATAAAGACATTGAACCGCGCGAGTGTGTCCCACTAAAGTCGAAAGAATACGATGGTTATATACGTATTATATATCTGTAGGTATATAGACACAAAACTTAAGCGACGTCGAGGTTTGAAATTCACGTGAAGATGTAGGCCGCCGAGTTTGTCGGAGCTCTCTCACGCAACGTTGCGTGTCCAGGATATCGTATATACCTATATATAGGCGCGCAGGCGAGGGGGTCCACGAAATATAACATCAGTCCTTTCGCGTGTTGCTTGTCTTGAGATATATAACCGCCGCCGTGTGTGACGTCATTGCACAACATCGTGTACGACGTCAACAACCTTCGGCGCGATATTTCGCTGCTATGTATACACGAGAGCTCCGCGGTGGATCGATACGATATTAGGCGCAGAGGCGGAATCCTTTTTTTTTTTTGCTTTCTTATCTCGCGCGGGGGGTTACACCTTTGACGTGCACGAGGTAAAATACCTTGACTAACTTTAACCTGCGCTTTGGTTGTTTGCGCGCAAAACAAATTGCGGACTCGCGTTATAGTTGTATAAACGTTTTATGAACTTTTAGAATGCGGTTTAGTGGCATAGTGATTTTAGAAAAGGACTATGCTTGTTTGCATAAGTACCGCAGTTTCGCTTAACATTTACATTTTTTTCATGGTTTAAACGCACGGTTGCGTACATGTAGACGAAGAACTTTGAGGAACATTTCGCGAGATCTATTAATGCAAGGCTCGAGGCTTCGTTTCCGTTTCGAAAGAAAAAGTCGGTACATAAGGGTATTTTTATTGCTCCAAGGTTTTTTCGAGTTGACTGCTTTTTCACGCACGCATTCTCGTCGGTACACATAGGAGCATTTCACTGTAATAGTTATACAAGTAGATCAATGTCGTCATTAGTTGTGTACAGCGTTTGTTTTATTATACGAATTCCAAAGCTGTAGCGTTGGCCCCGTGCAAGAAGACGACGACGATAATTTATTAGATCGAACTAAAATTTTCACGGTTTATAGGGTGGTATTCGTTATTAGCTGGAGGGTCTAAAAATAGACCGTCGTAACCGCAAGCCTTATTACAAGACCAATGATTAGATCTATTTTTACCGTCGCCTATACGAGATCGATATAGGGAAAAAAAATAATAACAATAAGCTCGCTCTACTTTGGCGCCACGTCGATTTCGTACTTGATTGTATTATGCAGCTCGCATCGGGTGAGCAGTCTCGTTCGATTCTATTATACGAATTGTGCCAGTCGATAAATCTAACATTTCGGATCCGCCTACAAACATTTAATAGATTTATATATTTGGATCCATTAAGTATACGTCCTCTTAATTAGACGATAACCGACAATATCCGCCAAACTAATTTCTCACAAATGATGCATCACATGTATACCGAGACTTTCCCAAAAATATCGAACAACTTGATCGCTCCATTGAGCTATATAATTTCTGTAGGGAGGAAGAATGTGTGCATAGTTACCAATGACTTTTGTGCGACGGCGAGGGCGAACTCGTCGTCGGTGGCCGGATCGTCGGGTGTCATTTTGGCGCCGGCCTCGGGAATGACGTTGCACGGCCCGGGTAGATCGGCCGCGAGTGATCGTATGGCCGCCGCTGTGCCTGCGGACGGTGAGGGCAGGTAACCCACGGGGCTGTTGTTCTGCCCGTTATCCCGTTTCCCTGAAACGCGATTAAATGTCTCCTTCCTTATACAGATGCAATGTGTAAATGTTTATTTATATATAGCTTCACCGAGATGAAAGAATGACTTATGGTTATGATAAGTATTGACTATTGATCCATGCATATATTCTTTTACCATAAAGTCCGTGCTTCGTCACAAGTCATTCTTTCTCTGAATGTCCATTGATAAAAAAAACATCGCTTTATAGTTATACTGTGTATTGACTTCTCAAGAACGCCTTATGTAACGTAACGTGCGTTTGTATAGGCACTTGAGTTTTCATACGCAGTATATTAATAAAGTTTCAATTACGATTTATAGAAAAAACTTTAGTTATAGGTAGGTTATAGGTATTACAGAAGTTTTGAAACGAATTTCTATACTAACTAACTTGTTTCATTTACTCGATATAAATGTTCGCGAATGAGAGTCGATGAATTCATTTATTCCATAATCTTTACAGCATATTTTGTAAAATTTATAATCAGTTTGAATGAAACGATAATTATAGACTTGCATTTCCATTAACAAATCATTGCTAAACGCTGCAGGTGCTAAAAGCTTTGACTACATGCATTAATTATATAGACATTATATTGCACACTATGAAGAAAACTAATTGAGTAATAAAAGGAGTGTAATGTTCCTTCCAACATTATTGAACTGTATTAAGTAATTTCCTCAAATGGTGGATATAAGCTACGTATACACATTGCAATGTTTTTATAGTTTATCATATAGAGAAAGTAGAAGCGATAAAGCAGTCCACAACTTAAGCTTTTATTGAGGTTGCGATGAAAAGCGAAGAAATGGAATCATATAACTATAACTTTCTGTAATCGTAACCGTTTTTTATTAACATACCTATGATTACGTTAAACGTTTAACGTAAAAAGTATGTCATAGAAGTCTACATCATACATATTATCTCAATGGCACTACTAAAAATGATTGTTCAATTACTAAAAAAAATACTTATACATTGAGATTTACTTTCGCAGAACTGAACCTTTTTTGCGGATAGCATCTCTGCCAAACTAATTACCATCAATCTAAAAAGACTATATACCCACAAGCTCACATTCACGCAATCGCGCAGTAATTTACAAATCCCCAGCGGAAGGGAACATCAACAAGAAGACAGACATCGCTTTTGGGAACTCCGAGTCGTAATTGAATACCGGAAGCTCTAATGTGACGGTCGCTGCGTTATATATAGCATTCTCATATACACGATATATATATATACACGAGAGAGCGCGACAATTGGGCGACGAGTGCGAGCCTCTCTCTTTGCTGCAGCAGGTGCTTTTAGGGGCGCAAGTATCAGGTCGCGGCAACAATTAATTCCTCGACGATTCGTCCTCGACCTTTCCACTCTCTCTCTCTCTCTCTCTCTCTCTCTTTCCCTCGTAGTTGGCGTGCATCGATTGCGCGTCCTCGGACACACTGCACAGCAGCAGCGTATAGTAGCGTATATATCAGAGCGCGTGCAGCAGCGGCTGCGAGGATTTGAAACGTCGAAGGACGCGCGCGCCGCTACGTTCCATATCCAGTTCCTCTCCCATATAGTTTATCGTTTAATCGAGGCCACACACACACACACACACACACACACACACACACACACACACACACACACACACACACACACACACACACAC
>UELV01079435.1:0-23776 GCA_900490015.1 Megastigmus stigmatizans | reverse complement strand
ATATATATATCTGCGAATGAAGGGTTACAAAAAGTATTTAAATTCTGCGGGCTATTGGAAAGCGCTATAAGCGAAAAAGATTATATAGATGAAGACTAGTTCTGTATTCTTATTCTAAACAACAAGTTAATGAACCGGAATTATTTATTGCTCAGAAATAAGCATAAGCCATTCATTTCGCAATGAATGAACTTTAATGTTTACGATATGTAAAATCCACGAGGTTGATTAAAATCTTTATATAGTTTTGTCTGAAATACGAGACCAAAGCGGCATATTCTTGATCAGCGTCCGATAGATGCGATATTGCTCGTTGCGACGTTTCGTCATTTTATGACCCAATTTTCAATGTCCCATTACATGAGACAAACTGCATAATGTAGAGGCATAACTGAATAACTCTCGATATCGCGTTGGGCCTTCGTGCATTGCGGGGTGTTTATTTACCTTGCGGAGAGTCATTGACAATTGGACCGTAAAAAGACGTTGTGTCTCGGACTTGACAAGGCTATTGCTATACGTATAAATTTGAGTAATAATGAAATGGGCGGCTACAATGTTCACAGATCTGAAAAAGTTTATCAGCTAAGCTGGGTATAAAATTACTACTTTGTACGAATGACACGAACAACAATACACGATAATATTTTTGTCAGGACTGGACTGTAAAATAGACCGCGATATGTACTATTCTTGTTATCTGTGCGCGCGAGACTTCCGTTTACTCTTGATTTATCGAATCGATACTCGCAATGTCAATAGTGCAGTATAACTTTTTCCCATCTTTCACTGTATATTGATATTGATACCGTTTGCCCTTATAGGTTCACCATATCAACTCCATATATATATATGGAGTACATATGGAATTGATATATATATATATGTACGTACCGTTTATCTCTGTACGGATATTTACACGATTTTCTAAAAAACTCGAAAAATTCGCTCGATCGGCGTTCCCATGGTAAATAAAAATTCAGCTGAATGTATGCAATGCGATTTTCCACATCGTGCTCCATCATAAAATCGACCAAATACGCGTATAACATTCTAAAAACCTATATTCTGGAATAGTTATGGCAACAGAAATAAAATCGACCGAGAACCAAAAAAAAAAGCTAATCTCTTTAAATATGAATTGTGATTCCGCAGTCAAGCCACAGGAGCCGCGCGACTTCAATTGCGTCTCGCGCAACTGGGAGAACATGACCTGCAGCTGGGATCCACCGCACAACTACGTGGACACGGTGTACTCGATAACGTTCAAGCTGCCGGGTCGTGCGGGTGGTCGCAAACTTTATCCCTGCCCGACCGATACCAGAGATGGGATCGAGCTCATGAAGGACACGAACAGGAAGTTCAAGAACACCTGCTTCTGGGACTCGTTTACCAATCCCATCTACAGGCAGCCCTACGAGTACTACACCTTTTTTCTCACCGGCGAGAATGTCCTCGGCAACTGGAGTGGCACCTACAAGTTCCATCATTTTGCTCATGGTTCGTATTCTTAATTTTACTTCATTTCTTTTTCTCGTCAATTATACCTATATCATTTTGAAAGACGTTCTATTGAGACAGTATACTGCAGTAAATACATATATTTAATAAGTCGTGCAATAGAAGTACATTGTGAATAGAAGAAAACCAAGCGCTGAATTATTTGAGAAAGAAATTTAAAAATATCGTTATGCGTTCCTTGCAGTGATTCCTGCTAGGCCGACGAATTTGACGGTGGTCAACAAGACGCTGGACAGCGCACTGCTGCAGTGGAGCGTCTCCTTCCCCATGCAGACCTTCCCCTCTGGACTGCATCATCGAGTAGTGCATCAGAATCAGTGGAATAACAAGGACTTCTGGCAGGTAAATCACCACAAATACAAAGATGCATCTTTATATTAATTTTAGTACAAATAGTAAATGGCTTCTTTTTTTTTCATTAATACATTCTGTATAGTTTAAATGTATCCATGGAAAAATCACTTTAGATGAAACTAAAGATGTTTTGTCTTTTAATTGTAGCTGAAAGCCACGGATGATTATTAAAATTGATGGACGTCATTAGACTCTTCGATGAAATAAAAAAAAAATAATATTTCCTGGGTATCGACTATTTATTAAATGCAATTATATTAATAACTGCTATCATTGAGTCTTCAAAGCGCGCTATCCTTCAAATTTCAAACAATTTTCGTTTCGTAATAACAACTCTGCTTATCGGATATTCCAATCTTTTTCCTATTCTATATCGATAAAGAAGCTTAGTTTCAATAACGATTAAAGACCGTCACTCGTTTATAACGAGACGAGGAATCTGAAACTGGAAATTGAACATTTAGGAAAAATTGAGGGGAAAAAAAAGAACGTCGTCGCGCGCGCCAAACAGCCGCCCGCACGAAAATTATCCCATCAAGCGCAAGCAGGAGGCATTCCTGCGAATCGATCGGTCGGGCGCCAACTCGTTGCGATAATTGCAATAAGTACTCAATGGACTCGATGTGTGCGCATACGTGCACCAACAGCAGCAGCAGCGCTCGGCTGTTGAGCGCGCTCGTGCGTCTGTTTATACGATTTTGCAAGGAGAGGAGGTCGAGCTTTCATTGGAAATCGCGCGATAAACAAGCCCGAGTGCATAAAAGCCTCGCCTGAGGAGAGAGAGAGAGAGAGAGAGAGAGAGAGAGAGAAGTTCGCGAGAAAAGACGACGATGCCATCGACCAGATAAGGGAAATTGATGCGTTAGACACTGAAATTGGGTCGAACTGACCACGTCCGCGAGTCTGCGTGTATCTCTCTCTCTCTCTGTCTCTCTCTGTGTGCGTGTGCAATGGGGAAACTCGATTTTTTTTTCTCTTAGCTTCAATCGTCTCGGACGTTTCTCTCTTCGTTTGGATTGTTTTTTATGGCGAATCGGTCGTAGTACGCAGCTGTTTTGATGAATGGATGGCTTTATTTCGCGCTGCTACTTCGGTATGCGTCTGTTCCTACTCTGACGTCATAGGGTTTTTCACACCTCGTGAATCATTCGCGTGTTTAATTGTTTTGCAATAAATAAATAAGAGCAGTTGAGTGTTTTTTAAGTGGGGAAACTTAACCAGTGATAATAGGAGACGTAAACAATAATTTTATCACAAAGCAATATTGTTTTATCGTATATCTTTAAATCAATAATTTAATATGATAATTAATACTGACGGCTACAAAAGTTTTGTCTAGGATATTTTTGAGCGAATTAACTTAGACAATTTTTTTTTCATTCGACAATGTAATTTACCTTTTCACGTCGATGCGTTCCAGATAATTAACATCACGGATGAGCCTCACAGTCCAAAGAGATACTTCAACCTGACTGGACTTCAGTATGCCAATGCCATTTACGACATTAGGGTGTTTATCAAGAGTGCAGTTGCAATTGGAGAGGACAAATGGAGTAATTACAGCGATGTCACTTTCCGTACCCCACCTAGAGGTAAGTTTCTCAATCTATTCTCAACATAAAGTTTTTAATGAAATAGCTGTTTCAATATTTGCTCATTTACCCGTTTGATTAAAGAAAGTAAAAAAAGATTTTTATTGATATTCGTTTAAAAGCATTCATTTTATAAACTACTCTATAACTCTTTCTTTCTTTATTTCTTTTTTCTTGACTATGGATTCCTTCAGGGGACTCGATGTGCCACAATTCATATGTAATGCCCAGCGGGACATTTTTTGTTAATTTTTGTACTCATTGGGACTCGTTTGATAATGGAGTCATGGATTTTATTCCCGTCTACGAAAATATTTTTCGTATGACGGGATTAGAACCTACAACCACTTGGGCAGTTTCGTATTGGCAGGCAAGCGCCTTATTCATCAAGCTAACGACTATCCCCTTACTCTACAACTCACTCATACAAAAAAAGCCTTTCTTTCACAAAACATTAAAAATCGTGAATCTTTGTTTTCAGTTCCAGGTCAGTCGCCACGCACTGACATCGGCAGCTTCGAGGTAACGGAGAACAACGTCAATCGCGACGTCTACCTCTACTGGCAGTCTATACCGCGGTACCTCGAGAACGGCGATAACTTCACGTATAAGGTATTCCAAGTAGAAGATAACGGCAGGCGCAATATCCTCGTGCATAACGAAACGTATAGCACATACGCGAAGTTCCGAGGTTTGGGCCATCACAGCAGCTATCACTTCGAGATCGTTGCTAGCAACGAAGTCGGTATATTCGAGAAGCCCGCCAAGATCTACGTGCCCAGCCGCAATTTCCGTGAGTTTCGCCACATCTTTTATATTTTCTTACCTGTTTATTTGCTTTTCCAACGCTCAATTTATGTTAAGATTTAAACAATTTATTTTGTGATTTAAATAATTATTCAGATATCTATAGAAGTTATCAGATAAACAAATTGTAATTAAATTAAAAAAGATTTAAGTTTCATCGTGAAATTCATTAAACCGGTATTAAAAAAAGATTATGTTGATTCTAGAATTATCAATCCAAATATTGTGTTTCATTGTTTAATTATCTTTATATTTGTTTGATCTTTTAGTACCAAAAGAGCCGGTGGCATTCACAAAGATTGCCTTCGACGATGGACTGTACGAGCTATCTTGGAAACCGCCAATCGAAGGCGAAAGCGCGATAACGAATTACACTATTTTTTGGTGCGAAAACGATAGAGATCGTCCTTATCAATGCACAGTAAGTAATTCACATAATTTCTCGCAAGAGTTTTTATCGATCTTTTTCAGAAATAAACGATTAAGCGCGCTTAATTATTTCTACTAACACGCTTTCTAGCTAAATGGAATTTCCGGAATACTTGAAAAATTATCAAACGCAATAAAATAAATTTTATTACTCTATAATTATATATTCATATTTTCGCATGAATACGTTGAAAAAAAAATTTCGACTTGAACGTTTCAAGTGATACTTTTTTTTTTACAATTTTGTTCAGAAAAAGCAAATATTAAAATATTAAAGTACATCTATAGCCTGCTTTACGTAAAAATGTTAAGCTCTTGAATTTGGATTCATATAATATACTACGTATATAATAAAAAAATGATAACTTAAATTTAAATTTTTTTTATTTCCATAAAAGAATAAAATAAAAATCATTATCTTTATTTTTGTTTGAACAGGGGTACCTCGAATGGGTGCACGTCCCGAAAACAACGATGGTGTACAACGTAACGGTACCGTTACCCAAAAAAGTCTATCAGTTCGCTATATCAGCCAACACGGAACGTGCAAGCAGCGGTATGATGTGGGCCTCGTGCACCGTCATCCACAACAAAGTCGTAGGCAAGATGAAAACGGTCTGGATAAATCGCATCGGCTCGACGTTCATTGAGGTCGGCTGGAAGCTCGACTGCTCTGATCGTATCGGCATCGTGGAGGGTTTCAAGATTTACTACTGCCCCATCGTCTCGCCTTACAATCTGAACTGCAAGGGACCTCAGCTTAACACCACCATTAAAGCCGATTTGAATACCATTAGGGGTGAAGTCAGGGGACTGAAGCCCTACACGACTTACATGATCGCCGTAGCTGTTCTTACGAAGGTGCGTGTGCTTTTCTTTTTATTTTTAGTTCTTCGAAAGAGTAAAGTTTGCTTTTACTTTTATAAGGCTTGAGTTCTCTCAGAATGCTTGCAGTTTTTTAAATGATGTAAAGAAGTAAAATGAGATACAATTGTATATCCTTGTTGTAAATTTAGAATTCAATTCTATTCTATCTTTTACAATATTGAAAAAACTTATTCTGATTAAAATTGTTAAAGAGGTATTGTATTACCTTGTAAATGATATTAAAAATAATTATGGTCCTGTTCAATAAAAGGACACTCAGAAGCTAAATAAAAGCAAGCAGGTCTTTCAAAAATTTTCGTCCTTGAAACTTAAAAACAAATATATTTCCTGTTGATTGAAATTATTGATTATTTTTCTCATTAATCGACAGAACGGCGAGGGCCAGCACAGTGACCCGCTCTACAACACAACAATGGAATCTACTCCGAGCGAGCCACCTCGCGATGTAGTGGTCAGTAACATCACCAATACCACAATGCACGTCAATTGGAAGGAACCTTTTGCCATGAACGGCGTACTGCGCTACTACGTCGTGCACTACAATGAACTGGAGAAGAAGGTTGAAGAAGTCTCGAACGTCGAGCTGCGAGGTCTACTTGCTAATACAAATTACAGTATTCGAGTTGCTGCGTGTACCGTCGATTGCAGCGCAAAATCTCAAACGGTGTATGCCCTCACCGAGATCGGCGTGCCCGACAGAATTGCGATACCCACAGTCAGATTCGTTAATTCCAGCCAGGTCAAAGTGCTTTGGGCCAAACCACAGAGGCCCGCTGGATTACTTGATTACTATCAGATCAAGAGTATCGATGGAGAGATACAGAATACTACGACGCTAGGTTAGTACTATCTTTTATAAATAATATCTTTTTAGTTAATAAAATTCGAGAATTTTAAGATTGGGTTTTATAATGAAAAAGATTTAAATAATTTTACTTATAATGACAGTGGAATGAATTTTCACAGTTTTGTCAATCCTTTGATGAAAAGTGATATTAATGAGCGAAAATCGAATCAAGTATATATTCTATAAGTACTTTAAAGTACTTTTGATAATGCGAGACGAGGTAGTCTAGTAATGTAAGAATTATTTGATCCTCTTAAATTTTTTATTATGTCAGATCAACTATGCTTTAAATTTCTGTTAATATTGCAATCTTCAAATTTTCACCATAATGCCACACATTTTTTATCTCGAGTTTGATGAATTATCATTAACAAAGATTTTGCTTTTAATGTTATCCGTATAGAGGCTTCATTGACGATTCCCGACTGTAACACCGTTGGCAGAGAGAAACTTTATAGGTTCCAAGTCAGAGCTGTGAATATCGCGCCGAATAACGATCATCTTTTTGGTAACTGGTCAGACGCTGGCGAAGGAAACTGCTTCAGTAATGGTATGTCCTCCTAATTTTCACAGTTGAAAACTCTATAACCTTTGAATTTAGAAAATAATTAATGAAAATGATTTATTTTTCTCAGGTCCCTCTTATCGTGTATGGATAATAATTTGGGTGATAGGAAGTGTCTCCGGAATTGCGTTTGTCTTTTGCCTTGCGTATTCTTCTAAAAGGTAAGATATGTTCTTTTCAGTTACTCGTAGCATTCATATACCCAAAAAAAATTTAGAAAATTGAATGTGCTTGCTATAATGAATACTTACGATTCCACAGAGTATGGCTTAAATGTAAGGCGATGCAGGATTGCGAAGTCGAACTGCCACCTGGAATAGAACCTAATATGGTAGTTATCACAAATATCTTAATAAATTCACAATTATAAATCAGCATTAAAAATTTTATAAAATAAAATTACAATTTTCTTCTCTAGAAACTCTTGCAAAAGACCGGAGAGCAGCACATACGCCAGTCCTCAGCAGACTCGAGCGGCTGCTCAAGTGGTCAGGAATCGGTCACATCGTCGCTTACCTCGGATTCTCAAGTGTCGAGCGATAGCGGTGCCGAAGTAGACCCCGTCGTGTCTAACAAGCTCATAATCGACGCCACAACGAACTCGACGACGACGACATCGCCCGCCTGGGAATCGTCAAGCCTACGTCAGCGCAACGTGGCTGGCGCCTCAAAACCCAGTCTCGATGGCGCCTCGAGATGGGATCCCTATGTGAAAGTAGCCAAGGGCTCCAATGAGCTCATTATGCCCACAGCGCCAGCTGACTCGCTCTCCCTCGCTAGATCCACTCCCAATCTCAGCGATAACATAGGATACGCTGTCTCTCAGCAGACCTGGTCCTCCACAGGTGTGTACAAACCTTTCATATTGATTACGTGAAAAACTTATGATTATTTTCTTAATATTCAATATAATAAATATTGTTTAGAAGGAATAAGTTACTGTTGCAAGATTAAAATTGAAAATGCGATAGACCTTTACTTTACAGACACTTAACAAATTTTTACTTTGGTAAATTGCAGGTTATATAAGTATGCCATCATCGGAAGAAATGGCGAGTAATCCGAGTCCAGTTCCTAAACAAAACCTGAACGTGGGCAGTTACAGCGTCGTCGGAGTGATGCCCAAATCCCCGTTGCGCTGTAAATCCGAGGAAGAGACGATTTCATTGACTAAGGCGAAAACCGAGTCAGAAATTAAACCTACCACGAACCCTTATGTTAGTCTTGTTTCACTTGAACAGAAGTCAAAGGTAATATTTGAAAATGTTCTATGACTTAATCATCCCGTTAGTTTTCAGTCGTACAATTTATAGTCAACTTGTTTCATGAAGTTTGCATTCTCCGTCTTGAAAAAAGCACAAATCATTTAAAATTTAAGTTTGAACAATGTTTTCTTCTGTAAAGATCATGGTCTTTTTAAAAATTATTTTTTCCAAAAAGAAAATATCTGGGACTGCTCAAATAGTAATAACTACAATAAATCGATCGCATGGAAAGTTACATTAGTTTACATCAATTTCATTTTATTCACCAAAAAAATTAACTGTTTAAATTAAAAATATTGATGATTTCTAGAACTCCGAATTCTAAATTTCACAATTCACACTTATTTCAGGACAATACGAAGAGAGCACTGGATGCGCTGCGAGTCTTTGATGACTTGAGCTTCGACAAGTCGAAGCAGATTCAGTCTCCGTCCCAGCAGCAGCCGGACAAACTCTCGAGGCCGTACGTCCAGACCGGCTTCCTCGAAACAAAGAAGTCCCCGTCGCCGTTCGACTCGAGGCGAAAACCCGCAACCGCGATCAGCACCCAGGGGACCCCCCATTTCTTCGCTCAGAGCTCCTTAGCCGAGGATCTTGCCAGCAAGCTGATGCCCACGTCGAGCACCGCCACTCAGCAGTCGGACTCGAAACCGTACGTCACAGTTGCCTCGCTTGCCGAAACGACGACGAGAAAGGCCACGGAAGGAGCCACGATACCGTCCAACAAACCCTATATACCCGTCAGCTCGTTAATGGGCGGCGCCGAGGCGAAAGGCCCGCCACAGCAGAGCTCAAGTTCCGCCTTGCAGATGCTACAGCAGCCCAAGTCTGATGATCTAGACGCTTCCACTTCCACGGACGTTGAGGATCAAGAGAAAATTGGGTGAGTTCCTTTTTTTTCATTGAACACTAACTTTCTTTCAATAGAGTTAAAAAGATTTTTTAAGTCCATTTTAAAATTCTTTACTTATCAATGAAAACTAATATAATAAGGCACGTATTGACCATACCAGTACTTCGAAGTAATTTATCATGTTTTTTTAAATATTTAACGACGAATAAAATCTAATGTATTTTCTACTCGCAGTCTCTACCCCTCGTTGGACCTCGAAATGAAAGACGATGCCTCAGCCTCGTCGCCGACTTCGTCAGAAAGTTCACCAGCCTCGACGTTCACTCTATGTTGGCAGCCCAACAAGACGCAATCCGATTACTGTCCGTCGGAGCTCACGCAGCCAGAGCCGCAGCCACAGCAGCCGCAGCCCGTGAAATCGACGTCGGGCTACGTTATGCGGCCCGAGCAGAAGCAGTCCAAGCTTGCCACGCGTTTCCCCGCCAAACCGCAGCCGCAGCAGCAGCAAATCGGACAGTCGGACGAACAGTACAGTAAAGTAGGAGTAGCGCCGCGCACGATGCACTGAAGGGAAACGGGGCGCGAAAAGCTGGGCACCGTTTGACACTCTTTCCTTTTTTCTTACTCTATTTCTTTTCTTCTGTTCTTGTTATGTCGTAGCGCGTGATATATCAAGTCTGCGAAACCGAAACTCAGAGCTGGATTTTTGCTATTTTTTTTCTCTCGTGAGTCGTTGGTCTCGAGAACTATGCACGGGTTTTCGGATTTTTTTGAGAATATGCATCGGTCAATTATGTTTTAATATATCAGTTATAAATTATTTTCTTAGATTCTTATTTTTGTATCAGAATGTGTTGTTCCCTTTTGTAATTTATTACATTTTTAGAAAATTAGCGAATAATCAGGGTAAAAATTAAACTTTTTAAGATCTATTATTACGAGTCCAGTTTATTAACTGTTTGACTTAAGACTAGCATCCAATTTACTTGATTTAAAACTAGAATGAATGAAAATATATTAAGATAGTAAATGTAGTTTTTATTTAGTATTTGAATACAATAAGTTGGTTGTTAGTTTATAATGTTAGAGCAAGTAGTTTTCGAGATTCACGATTTACTTATAACGAGACTGCTTCAATGATGCATTGTTGTTTAATCATTGTAACTGATATTAGAAATTGATCATTGAGTGAGTTGAGTTTCGAATTGAAAAGAAATGGCTGAAATCTTTTACTATTTACAATATGGAGAATCTGAATTTTCCTTGATTTCGGTTTGTAGCTTTCATTTATGTTAAAACGTATTTCTGAGATAGAAATTGTTAGAGTTTCCTTAAATATTATTATAGAACGAGTATTTAATTAATTATTTTTAAAGTAAATATTAGTTGAATTAGTCAGTATAAAAAATTAATTAATTAAATATTTGTTTATTAGTAGTGAAGATATTATGTGATAGATACAATATTTTTTATTATAAAAATCGACATTTGATACTTTTTTTTTGTTAAGTGTACCTGTTACTAAAAAGAATCAAAGTAATTTGTTATTAGACTGAATTTTTTACCGACGAGAAAAAATTCTTAGACTAACAATTTACTTTTCTAAACTTAATACTTTAGTGGTAGGTGAAATTTTAACAAAGAAATTTATTGGCTAATGAAATTTTTTTTATCCATACTAAACTGTAGCAGTTTTTATCACAGAAGTGCACAATTCATATGTAAAAACGTTTCTGTCGACTTTGTGTAGCAATATTAACTCATTAGCACTGATTTGTAAAGAAAAGTGTGTTGCAAATTATCCATTTTTAGTTTTGCCGAAATGGCTTTAAATAATCATATTTTACTAAAAATCATTGGGCATGTTCTGGTTAAAATGAATCATTCAGAATTAATGGAATTACTTGTAAAAAAATTTTTTTACTTTTTCCAATTTATTATTCTAAGTACGAATCAATTTTTTATTGGTACTTAAAAATATTTAGAATATTGTTAATACTTTTTGCATGTTTTCAAATATGTACATTTGTTGAGATTTTGAAATAATAATAATCTTGATTAACTAATAAATAAATTTTATAAAATGGATAAAAACACACTGGTGCTAATAAGCTATACAAAATAAGTTATTTATATCGACAATGATTACTTTATAAAATTAGTTTAATTTCGCTTTAAGAACTGAACAGTTAAATAATATTCTTTGAAAGAACGTAATAGCTGCACTGAAGTTCTAAAAGTGAACTAAACTATTATTAAGTAAAATAATCTTTTAAGACTAAAGCAATGAAGTTTTATCTAATCGCTATTTTTTTCGCTTTGCTCATGCTGAGCAAAAACAATACCGGTAGACAATTATTAAGATTTTTCAAAGACATGTCGATGTGAATGAATTGTGAGTTTGCTAATCGTACTGCCTTACTTTTAAGATACTTGAACTTGACACCGTTTATAGCTTGTTGAACAATTTTTCATTGAATCATTTTTCCCTACCTGGATCAAATAATATAAATCCTTGAAAGTCTCAGCAACAGATGAACGTAGCCATGATAAAAATTGTACACTGTAATTACTCTATACTTTAATTAATATATTACACATATATTTATCTTAAAGTTATAAAAAGGATATTCATTTAATTTTTAATCGAAAAGAAAACGCAGTTTGTGTTTTCTTTTTTTAGCTTTCTTACTTTTGTACATTATTTTCATTCTATTAAAAAGTTAAATAGTAATTTGTAAAGTACGCCCTCGGATTAAAAAATATAATTAAGATAATAGAATGACTAGTATAAAAGACAAACGTAATAGGTTCTAATACAAATGTCGAATATTTTTATTAAGCATAATAAACTATAAAGTAAAGGCTATGCAAAACGCACTGTACTCCCTTTTTCTCCCTAAATCGAATGGTTAAATCAACGGAACATTTTAATTCAAAACTGACAGTTTAGGTAAAAAGATTTTTTCCTCTCACTCACTCTCCTCTGTCCACTTCTCATTTTGTACGGTGCAGAACTATATAATACGCGATCAACGTGTCGTTTCTGTTATTATACGATAAAATTTCACTATGTGAATGGCACACCGTCCACAAATACGTATTCGGATGGTATAACAAACAAATAAAACTCGAAAAAATTGTGTATTCTTTTTGTATTGATTGATTGACGAGATGCGCAATGAAAAGATAAACGCACGACGAAGATCATTTTTTTCAGTTGTTTGTTGTTACATGCGTAAAGCTAACTTAAGCGAAACTTACACGTCCATGAGAGAAAGAAATAATACTAATTATTAAAAGAAAAAAAAACGAGAGTAAGGACTAGAAGGCTTTAGTAAAAATAGTATTTATATACGATACTTCTGTACAAACTCGTTCACCTCATAACCGTTTTCCCGCTATGCGAATAATTTGATCAGGTAATAAATATGCGTGATCGGTGAGTACAAATTCTCGTAAGCTTTCTCTCAAAAGAATTTTTTGATTTTTTTTTCGAAATGTGAATTTTCCTCGCTTCGTCGTTATTACAAGTATAATATTTACACAAATAAAGATTAAGAAAAAAAAATATAGTGTGTTCTCGTTTGTGTGCATATCCTTTTCTGCAAAAAAATTCATACTATAAAAATTGGATCACGGAGTATTCCAATGTTCGCAAAAATACTTATTCACCGCAATTATAGCCACTGCTACTTATCCTTTAATTTCTTGCTTTTTAAATTAACATTAATAATATACACAATTTTTTTTTTGGCGTTACAAATATAGTTTATAAACTATTATTTTCTTTTCCGTTTCGTATCAATAAACTGATTAATGCATCAAAGCAAAGTATAATATTTATACACTTAGAATCTTTAATGAATCATTTAGATCATTCATTCAAAATCTGCATTTCGTTACATAAAAAATTTATATAAACTTCTTAGCTTCTCCCTTATTTCCTCATAATTACACATTCAATTACTCAAATAGATCCAAGAAAATGATACATTTTTGCCTTTCTCTTTAATTTTACACATAGTCTAATTTGTTTTTAATACTCGTCAAATATATATTTTTGTACGTCTGTACGTGTATACAAATAATTTTGCATTCGTAGCAATCGCAGCTCATGTCAACAAGCAATGTTTCAAGATCCTTTTTAATAGTTTCTTTTGATGTTCAGTAATCCAATTTTTCTTTTCGATTAGAAATTTTTTTCTTTTTCTCTTTTTTCATTTTCAAGTACGCTTTAAGCCGATTTCCCACTTTAAGCTTTCAGAGTTAAGCAGTTTTAAATAATTAATGGAAGAGTTGAAAAGATAAGCTCATTTTTAAATCTGACAGTAGCTTTCCATTTTTTGTATTTTCTTTGAATTCATATCAGGTTTTGAGAAAAGTTTACGTAATAGTATAAATGTATTCGACGAATCAACAAATTTCCGTAAAATTTCTTTATTCTACTAAAATTATTTGTCAAGTTTATTATGAAACATTCACATTAATCATACCGTTAACAAAATCTACGTAGCTCCTTACTTAGTTTATCTCCGCCATTAATTTATATAGTATTATTTTTCTTTTTTTTTTCTTAATTAATCAACGCAGAGACAACGTTGCGAATGAACAATATAGCAATGAATAAAAGTAAAAGAAAATAAAACAGATATAAAGTGGAAATGGAAACTTACCGAATGCATCGAATCTAATGACTGGTTTAAGATATTACCACACGAAAAACTGACAATTTTAGCTATAAATTATTATAAGATGGCTTACAGAAATTTTTTTTGACATCGAGAAACACTCGCAAGTAAAACTAATAAATTTAAAACACTGGAAACTTACAATACCCTATTTACATACTTTATTATCTATCTATCAAATCCATTACCCTGTGTTTTGGTTTTGTTAGAAAATCTGCAACTCAAAGAAAAAAAAAAGTAGCACTATTTTGAGACTTATAAGAATTCATATATATATATTTCTCTCGCATTATCCAAAAAAAAAAGGAAAAATGATCCAACGAAAAATCGTTTAATCGTTCATTTGTCATTTGAAAGAATAATATAACACTTGCGAATATAATTTTGTAAATTTTACAGTAAACAAATAATTCTCTAGCTTATTTTATCTCAAATTTGAATAAATATTAATTATGACAGAGTAATAACTCAAGCTTATTAAAAACGTTGATGTACACAAATTAAAAAGAAAAATTCATTACACATCGAAAGAAGTAACTTTTCAAATTTCAGATTGTAAAAATATTGCTTTTATGCCACCCATGCATGCTATATATAACGGTTTAATGTTAAGACATATTTTACGAAAATACTGCCCTCAGAATCAATATTTTCGACTTCAATAACGTGGTAACTAAACATTACTTAAATACTTGTTACAATTGCAACAGCCATATTTTTAGAATGCCATGCAATGTTATCCTTATTAATCACATTTCGTGTAAAAACTTTAAGAAAGCTCAGCTACAACATGTAACACATTTTAAGAAATTTTTTTTTGTGAGAATCAAGGGTCCTTATCTTTCACGATGAAAGTAGTTCTCGAAAGTAATCAGAAATACATCTGGTAAGAAGAACATGTCAATTCGTTTTAAGAATCGTTTGTCGCGAAATCGTTTTCGCCATGTTAATCCCTCCGCATCGAGCGTATTAAGAAAAAAAAGAAAAAAAAAGTGTAGCAAAAACATCGAGCAAATGTGCGATCGGAATTCGCGTCAATCAGATTCTCTAACACGATTCATACATCTGACACACACACACAGTTGAATACTCAATAAGCGTCGCTTCGATTCGCGCACATTCGCCGGCTGACTCGCCTTTTTGCCATTGACCTCACTGTAAAAAATCCATTTGTAAAGCTACTCTGAGAGAAGGGGTGACTCTTTTTCCAAGTCCGTGTACTCTCAGAGGAGTAAACTTAGAGTTAAAATAAAAATAATTGTACATTTCTTAGCCTGTAAATTTACAAATGGGATGGTACTTTATACGTATAGATAGATAGAAGAGTGGTCATCGGATTTCATGTTTGTATGTAGTAATTTTACAAATAATTTGTAAATGTACAAATAACCTGTAATTTTTACAAATAAATTGTAAATGTACAAATAAGCTGTAATTTTACAAATGATTCGTAAACTTACAAAAAAAAAGAAAAAAAAATAAAGTATCCTGTAATTTTAAAGAATATTTATTTTAATACAAAAAATAAAGGAAGAAAATGAAAAGTGTTTAAATAATTTTTGAATGTTTTTATTACTGTAAGAAAATTTACAAAATGTTTTTACTAAACAACTACTATATATATATATATAAATATTATAAATATATCTTTGTAATGCGGCAATTATATATATAGCACGCTACAAAAGTGCATCACATATTGTGACATGCGAGGCGAGAGTGGATAAGTGGATAAGAGATCCCGCAGGAGATGCGAGAGCATTATAGACACACGCGAATAGAAGCGCATTATATACTATAGAGCAGGAGTATATTATAGTGAGAGATTAGAGAGCGATGTTAAGAGGTGTATAGGAATATGTGTGGATGGTTGAGTGAAAGATGAGTATTGAGAGACAAATCGCGTAGAGATTTAAGTATATATTTCTGTTTATAAACACGCCCTAGCAAGTACAGTGCTAGAGTCAGACTGACTCTCTCATCACCCGCAACACACTATATACAGCATATATAGATTTAATAATTTATTAAATTGAATATCTGAGACAATGTGAAAAGTGCGGTAATAAGGCCGATAACGAATCTCACCTGTCCCAAGGAGCAGCTCCCGCAGACCGCAAAATACGAGGGACCTTATATTATTATAATTGGATGCTGGGCTGTGTCAACCCTGATGAAATCCATTGGAAAGCCGCGGTATTAGCATGTGAGCAGTGGACAATGAACTACTTACAGTGCGGAAGATTGAGTGAACAAATATGTGCAATTGCCGCGGGTGCACCGCATACTACTGTTAATCTGCTCAGCTCTCTTTCTCTCTCTCTCTGTCTTTCTCTCCTGCCGCATCATAAATAGCGCGGATTATGAGTCGTCGTTATATAAACGGCCTAAGAGCCGAAGAACAATTATTATAGAACAGGGTACGTATAGGGGAAAGAATATCGGTCTCCTCGCTTATCGACTCTCCTCTTATTCGCATGTACACGACAGCGAGAATATTAGAGTTTGTGTGAAAAATATGAAATTATCTGCAGTCGACTCCATGTATGGCTATAAATGAGCCGAACCGAATCTGTAAATGTAAATCTTTTTTCTACAATTAATTTACTTTTTTTTAGAATATAGATTTTTGTGTTGTAAACATTGTATTTATTCATTTTGACGACCTATATACCACCTATTTATCCACCTTCCCATCAGTTTCTTGCTCCGAATGATTTCCAATAAGGATATAAGTAAAGTACGTAAACCCTATTTCCAAGGAGTTGTTGGGGATCAGCCAAAAGCTAACCAAAAGACAAGAGAAGCAAAGGCAAAAAAATTTGATCATGATGTGATCAAAAGACAGAGAAGCAACGTCAAAAAAAATGTTTCTCTAACACTTATAGTATCTTCAAAAACGGTTTAATTTATTCCCAAATCTTATTTAACTCTTTATTAAAATTTTATTAGCCCTTTACCATTACATGAGAATTTATAATTTCATATAGCTTTTTGAGCCAACTCTGTACCATAAATGTTCTATTTAACCATAACTTTTGAAAATAATAAATTCTCTATAGATACAAAAACCTTTTTTAAATTTTCTCCTTCTGCTAAAATTCTATATACTTAGCAGCTTGTACTCTGCAAAGAGAGAATTTAATTTTCTTATCATAAAAATTTATTATTAATAATAAGCATCAAGTTTCTCCTTATAAAACGAAAAATTGATTAAAGGCACTAGAGTGCTGAGCATTCATTGATTTTAGCGCTTCACATTGAGTGACTTGCCCCGAATTTCTTGAATTGAATTATCTTGAAAATAATTGCTCCTAACAAAAAGAGTTTAGGAGAAAAAAAAACTTTTGTTTTGTTGTATTCTACAAGCTTTACGTTTAATACTTTTGCAACAAATTATAAATATTCGTGTTAAAGCCCAAAATAGATCTTTTTTAGCTTATTTAAGCACTGTTAACTGTTTTTCAAGTGATATCTTGAAAATACTCACACCTAAAAAAATGTGTTCGAAAAGTAGTATTGATTCGTTGTATTCAACAAGAATTAACTTTTATGGGAAATCAATTAAGGAAGAAAATAGATAGTTATTATTGGTGTTTTTCTATGACTATTTTGGAAGAAATTAGATAAAACTGTTTAACATAAAAAAATATGTATTTTCAAGTATTTCAATTTCTTCTTTTTATACTTTTACAAGAAATTGATTTTTTTTTCGAGTTAAAGTTAAAAGTTACGGTTTTTCGATATTTTTAAAAGACCCACCATTTCGAAACCTTTGGATAAATATGGTCCAAAGTAGGAAAGTTTCTATTTTGTAACTTAATAAGGAAATCCCCAAAGTTTCAACTCGATCCGTTTTAAATTCGCAAAAAAAAAACGATTAACTTGATAATATATACATACATAAATTCCCACTTAAAAAGAAAATTCATGATTGAAACTGATTTTTATCACGATAAAAATTTGTTTTATGCTAAAGTACGCAACTTATGGAGTTTGGCATTTTCAGCTATTATGAAAATATACGGCACTTCCGTGTAGTTGTGCATTATAAAATTGTATAATATACAAATAATGTGTGTATGTAATGTAATATAATCCCGGAAGAACTGAAAAGAAAACAAGACTATATCACTTATTTCATTGAATTCTGTATTTGTAATAATTATAAATATTGGAATTCGCAAAAATTCTATATCTATTCACATAATGAATATGTACAATTTATGTAACAACTAAATATTATTTCGTTTATTTCTCATAAAAAATGGATGAATCTTATCGATCGATTTCACCAAACACAATATCAAGGGTACCAATAATTGCTACAATATCAGCCAACATGTGTCCAGGACCGATCTTTTGTAAAGCAGCAAGATGAGCAAATCCAGGAGCCTTCACTTTGCATCTATATGGCTTGGAGCTACCATCACTCACTAAATAGACACCAAATTCTCCTTTTGGAGCTTCAATGGCTGTATATGTGGCGCCAGGCGGCACTTGGAAGCCTTGAGTAAAGAGTTTAAAGTGATGAATTAAGGCTTCCATACTAGTTTTCATTTCTTTCCTAGTAGGTGGTGCTATTTTTGCATCGTCTGTTCGTACTTCTCCTCTAGGCATTTGGTTTAAACATTGTTCAATAATCCGAAGAGACTGCCTCATTTCTTCTATACGGCATAGATACCTGGTCGCAAAATATTGGCAAAGTATTAGAGAAGTTTACTTATAAATTTTACGTCTTTTTGATAAAATATCTGATTTAATAATTTAAAAATTGATAGATTTGTTAATTAGCTTTATTGTTCGCAAAAGTCTTATAAAGAAGAAGGTTTGAAGAATTGATCGTAGCGATCTAATTATAAATATAAACGCTTATTTATTAGCGACGTTTCAGGAGTTTTTTGTATACTCCCCTCTTCATGCTTAGCTTAGTTAAATAATTTCTTTGTCACACAGTCGTCAATGCGGTTTTATATAAAAAAAGGTAACGGAGTATTTGATTAAAATTTTTATATAAGCTAAAGATTAAAAGCGTAGAATACTTTATAGATAAATCTGAAAGATGCTCTCCCGAGTCTCCCAATCGACATAGAAGTCTATGCGTTACAAGACTCAGGAGTAAAAAGTCTAGTTAACTGCTCCGTTACCTTTTTTGTATAATACCACATTGATGATTATGTGGAAAAGAAATTATTTAACTCAGCTAAGCCTGAATAGGAGGGTAAACAAAAAACTCCCGAAACGTCGCTAATAAATAAGCGTTTATAATTAATTCGCTGCGATCAATTCTTCAAACCTTCTTTAAAACAATTGATAGATCTCGATTGATCATAACGATTTCAGACTGTGTAGATGGATGCACTTTGAAGAAATTGGTCATTGCTCAAAACCTAATTATTTTATTTTGTATTATTCTTTTATAGTTACAAACTAAGATTCACCAAACGTCAAATCTAATATTATACGCGATCTTTTTCGGCATTCTTTACAAGTTTCTAAAATTTTTGGTTGTGGTAGAAACCTTGTAAGTGATATGAGAAATTACCATATAAATAGCTAAAAAGTTCATTCATCCGGTAAAGATTCTTTTAACAGAAAAAAGAAATTTCAGATTTGCAAAAACTTGCTCAATTTTTCTTAATAATTATGGGTTTTCGCGATTAGTAATAATAAAAAACTTGTGCATAATATTATAATAATTGAAAATAATGAAAAGGGTATGAATAAAATAACCGATTTTGATCATTACAACTCATACCTTAGATTTTAAAAGCACAATTTGAAAATGAATTGATTTAAAAAAATGGAAATATAGTTAAGAAATTACCTGTCGTAACAATCGCCTCTTGTACCGATAGGAACATCAAAGTCTACAAGATCATATGCATCATATGGCTCAGTTTTTCTAATATCCCATCTTATTCCCGATCCTCGAACCATAACTCCACTAAATCCATAATTTAAAGCATCTTCAGAACTTACTACACCAATATCCTTTGTACGTTGAACCCAAATTCTGTTTTCTGATAAAACGTCTTCAATTTCATCAATCCTTTCTGAATAAGTTCTAGCCCATGCATATATATCATCCATAAGACCAAGTGGAAGATCTAGTGCTACTCCACCAGGTCTAACATATGCAGAATGCATACGTGCACCACTTGCACGTTCATAAAATTCCATAAGTTTCTCGCGCTCTTCAAAGAGCCAAAAGAATGGCGTAAGAGCACCTACATCCAAAGCATGGGTTCCAATTCCCATAATATGATTCAATATTCTTGTTATTTCACCATACAAAGCTTAAAAGTAAATATCATAAGATAAATATTTTTTTGTTTCGTAATACAACAAATATCATTAAACTTATTACTTACTTCGTATATATTTTGCACGTAATGGTACTTGAATATTTAGAAGTTTCTCTACAGCCATGGAGAAACATTGCTCATTGCACATCATCGATACATAGTCAAGACGATCAAAGTAGGGTAAAGCTTGTGTATACGTTTTATATTCAATAAGCTTTTCTGTACCTCGATGAAGTAGCCCTACATGAGGATCAGCATTCAAAACTACTTCACCATCCAACTCTAATACAAGTCGGAGCACACCATGAGCGGCTGGATGTTGAGGACCAAAATTTACTTTAATATTTTTCAAAGTTTTAGGTGGAGGTAATTGCTCTTGTACATAAGGTGGAAATTTCCACTTTGGTGTATCTTCTTGGGGAATCCATAAGGGTCCTTTAAATTCATCAGCATATTCCTTGTCTGGATACCACTCTGATTCCGAACGACTGTTTAATTAAAGATATTAAATATTAAATAACAAGTAATAAAAATTATGAAATTGATTTTAATAAATGTAAATTGTATAAATACTGTAGATAATGATATAAATAATAGTCAAATTTATAAGATTGATAACTTTAAAAATGTAGGTACTTTTTCTAGAGTGAGAACTTCTAATTATTCTCAACCTGTATGGTTCAAAACCTTGATGTCAAAATTATAAAAATTTTTTTGGCAAACACAGATATGTCTAAGAAACTACACTTTATACACATACTTATCTATGAATATTGCAATAAATTTTGTAATTTTAACTTAAGTATTACTGTAAAGAGAAGCTTATGCACAATGATCTCTTGAAACAGTTATTTGAAATGATTTGCAATTGTTTTATCTTCTCATTTTTTGGCTTATAAGGCTCTAAAATTAAATTAATAATTTTATATTATGAAAAATAAAACTTGCTCAGAGGTTACTTTAGCATTATATAACGTGTTTGACAGTACAAGCAAATGAATTAATAAACAATAAAGCATAAACTCACTTCAAAGACAAAAGAGGTACAGCATGTTTTCCTAAAGTTTTACTGTCAAGTAAGAATGGTGAAGATTTTTTTAAAACAGTTCTCAATACTCCAGTCGCCATTTCTTCAATTAATTAAAGAGACTTTGGGCCCCATCTACAAGAGCCTTCCTGGGCTCCAAACTCTCCAAAGCGACTGCGCCGTGCAGCGGTCTATCTACAATATGTGAGGTTACGTCGTTACGCTATTCTGTTACTTCTGTTCGGTCAGATCACTCGAGGCTATACTGGCTACAACAGGCTAAGGTGCTTTCATACCAATTTGCTCCATGTACTTGGCAGTCGCTACTTGCCGTTACGCTCTTTCACGAACATTTCCCGGAGTAGCGTATCTATTAACTATTTTTATATCGGAGACGTTAAACAGCAGTAGCTCGTTTACGGATGCCAACTTCGCAAACAGTTGTTATCTGTCACAGGTGTGCCGAATTTTAACATGTTCTACAGACAATATGCATTAGCATAAGTGTATCAGTAAAGTAAAGTGGTGAGTTTTCATACCTCATTTTAATATTAATTAACGTTTAAAAGTACGATTTGCAGTCTGCTCAAAATTTCCATTATTAGTTATCTGCTAAAACATTATGGAGTACTTCAAAAGTGGTCTTAAATCGGTTCTTGGTCAACCCAATCCGGACAATCAACCATCAGGAGCTGAGACGGTATAAGTTACAGTTTTTATAATTTCTTACATTTATGATTCCCTTAAATAATACAGGTAATGAATCTAATTTTTCATATATTATATAGGTGGAAAGATTAGTGGATAGAGTGCTGTCATCAACACTTCTTGATGACAGAAGAGATGCATGTCGAGCCTTGAAAGCCCTCTCTAGGCCTTACAGAATCGAAGTAGGAGCACGAGGGATGGATGCTCTAAAATTAGTGTTAGATATGGATAAAACTGATTGTGTAATAATAGGATTGGCTTTGGATACACTGTGTAATGTAACAAGTCCTGAAACTTTTGAAGAAGAAGGTAAACGAATAATAATCATTTGGCAGCTTGTCAACAATTCTTATTTACTTCGAACCAATTGTTACAGCTGACAGATGCAGCTCAAAGTACAAAATTGGGGAGCAGTTTACAGAAATATTAATTAAAAATCAAGACACTGTAAGCCAAATATTGAAGTTTCTTGAAGAATTCGATTTTAGAGTTCGGTGGCCTGCTTTAAAGCTACTAACAAATTTGGTATTAAACAAACCAAAAGATATACAAGAAATTATTTTAGTGAGTCCTTTGGGAGTTTCGAAACTTATGGATATGCTAAGTGACAGTAGAGAAGTTATTCGTAATGATGTAAGTTTCTATAAAATATTAATTGTGTGTTTAAAATAAAGAATTCTAGATTATTTTATTTAATTTCAGGCCCTTTTGTTGTTAATACATTTAACCAAAGGAAATACAAATATACAAAAAATTGTAGCATTTGAAAATGCATTTGATAGAATATATGATGTAATTTCACAAGAAGGTGGAATGGAAGGTGGTATTATAGTAGAAGATTGTCTTTTATTTATGGTAAATCTGTTACGAGGGAATTATAGCAATCAAAATTTTTTTAAAGAAGGTATAAAATCTGTAAAGTTATTTAATAAATTTAGTGCATGTACAAAAATAAGATTTCATTCTTATTAGCTGCCATTTTGATTATTTGACTCTGGTTCATTCTTTTTGTTCATAACTCAATTAAATCTTTGAAAAATGAATTACTTAATTCATGGTTATGCTTTTAATTGAATCTTAGCATATGGTTGATTATGAGATGCTATGTGAGATTTTTAGATTAACTTGTTCAGGTAAATGCTTTAGAAAAAAGAAATACAAAATAAAAGAATGCATTTGTTACTACCAATTTTTTTGGAAAATCAGAAAATGTATAAGATGTATATATAATTAAGGTTATTATAGTATTATTAAAATCGACGGAATTTGACTCGCTTTAATCTTTTTTTATGAAAATAAATCGATTTAGTCAGGCCATTTTTCAGGGATTCCATACCGCACCACGTAACCAACTTGAAAGTCTATATTCAGGCATATTCATGCCCTGAAAGTTCAGCTGAATTAATAATAATTAATCTGGAATTTCCATTGGATATTTTTAACAGAGATACCACATAAATTGAAGTTTAATCCAGCTTTTTGAGTGTAGCCGTTCGGTATGTTTTTAATTCGACGTAGTCTAAAGTGGATCACGTTAAAGCTTATGGACTTTCTAACATATTCAAATTTTTAAATAGCTGTGGCGGTGACTGATTAGTTTATTTTCATAATTTTCATTTGTGAATAACTCAATAATTAAGCGTGTAATTGAAAAGCGAGCTAGTAAACGTATATATTAGAATGTTCTCATCAATCGAATGGTACCGAATCATTTTACTAAATTATTTTCAGGACACCCTATATGGGAGCGTCCACCAAAAACCAGCCACAGGGCGCGCGCGGCAAATTTTTCGCATAAAAGGCGCTCTGTTCAACTCGCTCACAATCGAACGGTAAGACTCTTAGAAAAAATCAAAAGACATAGATCAATAGATTTTTTCTCGCTCTTTCTGGTGGTTTAACTATTTTTTCTCTATAATGC
>UELV01079434.1:0-18286 GCA_900490015.1 Megastigmus stigmatizans | reverse complement strand
CTCCCTCTCTAGGGGGATTTTCACTCCGTTTAAAATTATTTACTTCTCCTTCGTATTTATATGACCTTTTAATTGGTTCATAATGTTCTAGCCGCTAATGCCTTCCGCTTCAAAGGGAAAGTTATCGGGGACTAGATGCATTGTACATGCAGTGTTAAGCAGTTTTATTCCTGCTTTGCCTGTTGTAGGCATTTCTCCCGGTGTGATGTCTTTGATCTCTATGCTTGTCTGTTTGTCCACATGGACACTTTTTTGTAGCTGGTTTTCCTTAATAATTGAAATATCTGCGCCTGTATCAATGAGGAATGTAGCCCTCTCGTTCTTTAAATCTTTGCTCTCCAGCATTGCAATCGGCAGTTTGAGGCCGATGGTTGCGTATTATATTTCGCCAAATTTCTGTGTTGGCTGCTCAGCTGATTTTACTGGCGGCCTCACCCGCTCGGCGCCTGAGGACTGCGACGAGCGCTCTCGGAGTTTAAATGCTCTTTTATATTTTAAATGGTCTGCAGGCGTTCTTCTTGTCTCGTTTGGATCGGGTTTCTGTTTGCGTAATTTCTATTATACCCTGTCCCTCTATTATTGTAGTTGTGATTTGTGTCTCTGTTTTTGTCTCGATAATTTTGATTTCTGTTGTCGTAGCCTTGGAATCTGTCGTGTGTGAAGTTCCTCCGATAATTATTATTGTTATTATTGTTAATAAAGTTCTGTCTCGCGCCGTTTCCTCCAAAGCGGCCTCTGTTCGCCTGCAATCTGCCTGAATTTATATCGTTCTGCAACGTTCGGCATTCCTTTGTATCGTGATTCCAAATTCCGCAATAACTGCATTTTTTCTGTATATTATTTTTTCTGAAGCAGTTCGCTTCATTGTGGTTATTCATTCTACAATAGCCACATGAAAAGGACGCACTCTCGTTGCCATTCGGTCTGCGCGGTGTCTCATTTCTGCTTCTTCTTTGTGACTCTCTCTCTCTGCTCGGTGCTCTTTTTCGAACGCGCGCGGCTGGTTCGAGCTGTTTATTATGCTGTTTGGCTGTTTGCACTCAAAATCTATGGCGATCGCCGCCGCTTCACTCAGCGACGTCGGCCTTTCACACCTGACTCTCTGCTCCAGTCGGTCTGAGAGTTCGAATAAGAAATACTGCAATGCATCTCTCTCCGCGCATCCCTTATGGCTTTGCCTTTCTCCCTCGATTAATCCTGATGCTGCATCGTATATTGTGAGCACTCTGTTTAGCAGCTTTTGCACTCGTAAGCCGTAATCTCCGGCTGATTCTCCTCGTCTCTGTCTCACTTCTTTTAGCTGAGACATTATTTCTTCAGCCATGCTCGCTCTGCTGTACGGTGTCGAGAGATCGCTCAACAGCCTTTCTATTGTTGTGTACTGTGCTAGCCGCGCTGTTAGCCGACGGCCGAACGCCCCTTTAATTTGTTACGGAGCGCGTAGATGATGCGCTTCTCGTTCGCCGGACCGAACGTCTCCAGCATATCTCGCACAACCGCGCTGAACAGAGGGAACTTGTCTGGCGTCCCATCGAATTCCGGAATATGGTTGATCGCTTGGTAAAGCGCAACCGGGCTGACCTGGTAGTTCATCTGATAACTGATCTGTGGCTGCGGTGCCGCGTATACGAATTCATGCATCGCCGGTGCTGGTGCCGATTGTGTTTGTTCTTGCGGCCAAGCTACCTGCGCATATGGTTGCCTCCGGCTGTGCGGCTCTGTGCACAGTGGTGGTGCCGATGCTGGCGGGGAGCAGAAATATGCATGCTCTGTTTGTTGTTGCCTCTGGTCTAAAACTTGCTTGTTCGGCGTCAACGTAAATCCTAAGGCTTGCGCTTGCAGTAGCAGGTCCAAGAATGGCGTGCTGTTTGGCACACTAGTCAAGCGCCCGTTTGCGGTTTCCGTTACGCCTCGCGAATTCGCCGGCATACCCACGTTGCGTTGCTGCGTGATTTCTGCGTTGCTTTCTAGCAGAAACCTTTCTGTGTTCGATGCTGGAATTCTGTCCCAGTCGTCACCTACTTCTCTGACTGCTTTTCCTGCTGCTTGCCCGTGTACGCCTTGCATTATCGCCGCCGTTCTCGAGGCCCGATTGAGCTCCGCTGCTCTCTTGTTTTTCTCATTTTTATTTTCGATTTTTTCTACACGGCGCGATGGTCTGTGCAAACGTCTTCCTTTTTCCACTGTTTCGTAGAGGTCTTCCTCTGAACGGTCGCGGCGGAACTTATTGTAATTAACGATACCTTCCCGAATCGCTGCTCTTGTTCTTTCGTCGTACTTTTGCAAAAATCGTGTATACTCGTCTGTGTTAGCGTTCGTATGTATTCGTCCGAATGTGTTTCGTCGCTCCTGTCAGTGACCTCCGGAAAGAGGGAATGTGCGCGGTCCCTCGATCTTTCTCGCTTCGCGTTCAAAAATTTGTCGCTTTTCGACCGCGAGAAAATTCGTGCGAAAGCCATTTCTCTTTTATTCTGTCTTAATTTTAGTGTGATTTTCTTTTTTACCCGCGCTTCCTACTTGAACACGGGGAAGCTGAAAAAACCTCCCTCGGACGCGATAACCCACGGGAACGTAATTAATTGATTTTGAAGGAAAAAATTGGACCTACCTTAGTGCAGCGATTTGAACTGCGAGGATCGCTGAGAGGATTGCGATGCCTTTGGTCATCCTTCCTCTCCTTCCTTCCTTCCTGTCCTCTGGTTTCGATTGGTTCTGCGGGGCACCTTGCCCGCTGTAGATTTTCTGCTGTTTCTTGATTCGCGCACTTCCGTATCTCACACACGCTGTTTTTCGCGTCAATTTAACGTGACTTTAAAAAAAAATTTCTCGAAAAATACTTGTATGAAATTTGATTAATGAACGAAAGTAAAAGATAAAATAAATTTTCCGAGATAACCGTGCGCTCCGAGCGCTTGCCTCTCGAACACCGTACACTTAGCACCAATTGTTACGTGGGGATGTTCGGTTCGGGGCTGATTCAATTAGGTTAATCGCGAGAGAGAAGTGGTCCGCGTCGCGGTGTCATCCAGACTCCTCGAGTCGCGCTCCTCGCGGCTCGAGCTCACCTCGGGTCTCTCATTCCGTCCGCCTGGAGGGAGATTGGATCTTCTCACGCGCGGTCAGCAGGATCGTCTCCGACGATCCCGCTTATCTCGCGTGATAGTCCAATTCGGCGTAGGGTAGGTGTCAAGTAGGCGCTGACTGCGCGTGGGAATGCAGCATCCAAGTCGCGCACGTGACACACCATTCGAAAGAACAGCTCAAAATACGTCAGATATGATCTTTTTCAAATTTTTTCAAACCTTTTTTTTTAGTTGAAAAAAAGCCTTGAAAAAATTCGGGGTCTTGGTCGTTAATGGATTAAAAGACTCATTTTAATGAAAAACGTACATTTTTAGAAACCATCTATTTGAAAATGGTAATTGCGTTTTGAAAATCTAAATAGTAGCTTGGAATAATTCCAATAAATTTATTTATATATTTAAGAGCCCTTGCTAGTAATTAGACACCTCTTTTCCGAACACTTTGCTAGACTGTGATTAGTCAAATGCATCTAGACACTAGAACTAGTGGACCATTAGCACTGTCTAACTACTAGGATATTTAGCTCACAATAATTTTATCTGATATAAAAAAAATTACAAATTGTTGAAAAATTTTTAGTAGCACAATTTAAATTATAAATAGTTGTGTATTTATCTTACCAGTTAGCATGTCCGGTTTCACCAGAACTTCTACTGGGGAGTATTCGCCTTGTTCATTAAGCTCTTGAATTTCGACCCAAAGTTCAATTTTTCGCGTCAACTCCGACCATCGATCAGCAAGTGAACGTGCTTTAGCTAATTGCTTCTGTTCAACTTCCCAACCAGGTTTACTTCTTGAAAATCCAGAGCTTCTGTGACCCCAAACTTCTATACTTAAAGCACCTTCTGAAAGTTACATATTGAATACAGTCCTAAATCTTATTACTACTAAGGTAAATGTTCCAATTGCTGTTGACTCAGTATCTACTTCTACTCATATAATATTTTTACTGCTATAGGTGTCGTAGTTACTTCATATCATTCTATAAAATGTTTTTTAATCAATTGATTATTTTCGTGAATTTTTTATCAGCTTTGAAATAAATTTGATATTTGTAAATAACATAAAAACGCAAAGTAAGTAGAAATAGAGATGTGAGAAGAAATTAAAACATTCACTTTTCATTATTAGTGAAAAAACTCGTCTAAATTATAAAACATGAATTTACCAGAGCAATGCTCTATAAACTCTTCAGTCATCGGAACAATAAAATCCTTCGTGTGATTAAATTTAAATTCTAGTGAATCTTTATGGACAGAAGTACAAGTCGGAATAGGAATTTCATTATTAACTACAGGTGGTACGACTATTGGTTCAGGGTAGCCCCAAAACATATACTGGCAGAAAACAAAATGACTAAGTGATAGCGGTAGTCCACTGGCTTGTTTGATCGACACCCGGCATGTAATGTGACTTGAGCCTGTATAATCATCGTTTTCGGAGGAAGTTGAATCTCCAGACGACTCTGAGGTAGCTTCACAAATGCGGTCTTGGGGGAATTGTCCAGATATACGAGTTATTTCTACTTGTAGTCGACCAGCGACTTCACCTTGTTGACTAATAATCGGTGTATGGTAGTCAAGTCGAACATCATGAAAAAGAATTTCTAAAAATATATTTGCGACGCCTATCAGGTTATGGTTTTCTTGTAATTCATAAAAAGGGTCTTGTATTTTTCCAACTGTTTCATCCTGTTTAAAAGAATTCAAAATAATTAATATTATAGAATATTACTTTATTTATCATACACATCTATATTTATACATTTATACCTTGATTGTGGAGATGCGATTGCAAATCGAATCTTTTCTTTCTTCGTAAATGTCACGCATATCAACCAATTTGTTCTCCAATTTCTCCATTGACCATACTTGACTACCCATGCTTATCCTCTTTACCAGAATGGCTGGTTCACTAACAAAAGCTCCACGCTGAAAAAATACACTCTACATATTGCAGGAGTGTAAATGATAAATTAAAAATAAATAAAATAGTAAATTAATAAGCAGAAATTGATTATGAATACAGCCTAGTAGCAGATATAAGATTATGCAACATATATTTAATGGAATAATAAAAGATTAACTTGGTGAGAACTGATAGACTTTCAGAGTACATCCCTATCGAAAATAATCGCGCGATAAATGACGCGAAAAATCACACGAGAACTTTTTTTCGAATAAATACTAATTTATATATTAAAGTAACATTTCTCTATAAGAATATATACATGTACATATTTGTGTACATGTACAGATTTGTGTCGAAATTATATAAGCAATACAGTTTTAATGATTAAAAATATTTCTATATGTTAATATAATTGCGCGATTTTTTGCGTGAGAGAATGGTCGATAATCTGACGTGATTTTTCGCGCGAATTGTCGCGAGATTTTTTGCATGATATGATATTAAGATATGGAAAATTTTCACACGTTTTTATTTTAAAAGCCTAATAGATATTTAAATATTAAAGAAAATTCTCCTCAATATAATTTACGATAAACTGGTCTCGGTTAAAAAATATTTCCGAAAGTTTTATGACTATCTCATTATCGCTGTTCCCAAAAAAATTGTTTGCTTTGTTTGACCGTCCCCGCTTCTCCTTTCACCGCTGCCTAGATAGACAAATGATTCAGCGCTTAGCTACATTAAGGGAGCCTTTTCAGATACAAATCAATTGTGAACCAGATACATGATGATTTTATGTAGCAAGCTCATTGTCTATTCGAATTGTTGGTACTGTCCAAAGTTTCGACCGCGAGGGATACTCGGTCGAAGTACGCTTAACTATATAACATTGGTTCGGCGATCCCCCTATTCAACTCTGCTTAGACTCTACGTCAATAATGTATAGTACGGTTTTATATATATTGCAAATGATTTCAAAATAGGTTAAATAAGCAGTTCAAAAAAAGTTGGTTTAAAACCAGCTATTTTGACTTCCCCACTTTGCAAGTCATTAAAGTTATTCTTTAACATACATTATTATATATATGGCTGATTACACGAAAATACAAAAGTACGCCATTTCAAAATCGTTGATACTTTAGAAACATATTGTATTTTATGTCCAAAATATGCTATCAAATTTTGAGTGACCCAAATTGCAAGGGTGTAATTACTATCAAGCACCAAAGATAGACTAAAAATGGATTTTTTTAAATTTTTAAATCATTGTAATTTTTGTCTTGAAATTTTCTAATAAATAAATAAATAATAAATAAAAATAAAAATGGCAATTACAAAAGTTGTTGCATTTCACGTCAAGAACATGTCTGAATTTTTTCAGAATGTTTGTTAAAGGTCTGTGATTGCCCTTACGTACACTAAAAAATCCAATTTTCATCGACATGACCAATTTCATCCTACGAGGGCTCAAAATTTTCCTTTATTTATGCACATTAAATTAAGACGATGTAGAAGATGGGTAGCTTAAACAAATAAAAACTATAGCACTTTAAAACAAGTCATTTATATAGGATGTTAACGAACAGATTACACAGGCCCACAAAAAAAAAGTATGTGGTTCTGGGATGAAGACTAACTTTTTCTTTCGTATTTTTTCCCGCTGAATCCGAATTCGTCAAAAAAAATAGGGGTTCCGGGGCAAATTTTTAAGATAACCTCAAAAAACTGTCGAAAACGTCGTGTCGGTAGTAAGAGCTTGAGCAGAATAAAAAAATTATTTGCTTCACATCAAAAATACTTTTTTCCTATGTATTTTGGCCTGCTTAATCCGAATTTGCTATGTAAAAAGAGGTTTGACCAATGGATTCAGAGATAACCTCAAAAAACTTCTGAACAATCTGATGCACGAGAACTAAATTGGTTTACGCTTGCGTACACGTTTGTCATCGAACGACCTATGTAAAGCATTTCTACGTCGCTTTTTGTTATTAGATTGTGCATCTCTTTTTAGCATCCAGCAATAGTCCGCCATCATGTACACGCCCCAGTTTCCTTGCCACCTACGCTCAAATTCTTTCATGTCCTGATGAAATCTTTCACCTTGCTCTTCACTGAAATCTCCAAGGATCGGTGGAAATTCATCAATGTGCGAATCGAGAAAGTGGAGTTTCAAATTCATTAAGCAACCTAAACTTTTGAAGTTTTCTACCATAGTTTCCACGATGTTCTTATCCTCCATTGGTCAAACCTCTTTTTACATAGCAAATTCGGATTAAGCAGGCCAAAATACATAGGAAAAAAGTATTTTTGATGTGAAGCAAATATTTTTTTTATTCTGCTCAAGCTCTTACTATCGACACGACGTTTTCGACAGTTTCTTGAGGTTATCTTAAAAATTTGCCCCGGAACCCCTACTTTTTTTTTGACGAATTCGGATTCAGCGGGAAAAAATACGAAAGAAAAAGTTAGTCTCCATCCCAGAACCACATACTTTTTTTTTTGTGGGCCTGTGTTATCACTTTCGACGGAATCGCATAGAGCGACAGATTCTAAGAAAAAATCATTAAGAAACTTTTCGATATGATGAGTAATTACTGAGTAATAATCGATTGAAAATCAGTCGACCGAGCCAATCAGCGTAGAGCTATAGCCACTCTGTTCTCCTCGTGCTCTCCTTGTGGCCGTAGCTCTTCTAATTTACTCTTTTCCGAAAAGTACATGTAACTCATATTGTACTATGAGAGTCCCAATAATCAAGAAAATTATTACTGCATGTAAAACTGAAAATTTTCATATCTTATCGAATGTTTCGAAAAACATTGACAAAACTTGGAAACGCAAACAAAAGAAAAAATAGTCAATTAAAAATTCGAATATTGACAATGATTCAATTTAAAAACGTAGCTGTAACTGCATGTAAAGCTATAAATTTTCATAATGTTTTGAATGATTTTGAAAGTAAGTACATAGGCGAAAAAAATAAAATTACAGCTTGAAAGGTAAGCTTTTCAATAAAACTGTTAAATTTAATAGAAAAATTTTCTATTAACTAAAAAAGAACATTGCTAAAAAAGAACATTGTGAAAACTTGGAATTGCGACTGGTTTAGGTGTTTTTGATCAAGTCTTATTTTGAGAGTCCAATATTATTATTAAATATTCAAAGTGCGATTTCTCGGCTTGAATATATCGTAGAGAGGTGACGAAAAAATGTATTTATAGCCTCAAAGATAAGCTTTTCAGTAGATATGAAGTAGATATAAGATTACTAGGAACATTTTTGCACGTATTCAACAATTGTACGTTCAAGGAATGTGTTTAGATGTTTGATTCAAATTAGATTGAAATTAAAACATAAGCTGCTTGCTCGTAATAATATAAATTTTCATACTTTATCAAATTGTATTTAAACTGTTTTCTTACAAGAAAGATAAACATTTCATATCTTGGGACACATTTTTTTTACTGGAATCAAAGGTTACACGAGAGTGAAATCTATTTCTCGTTCATGTATTGATCCATATTTTATGACAAAATGTGTGAGAAACTCAATTTAACTCAAGCGCCTTTTTCCGCGTGCGATACATCGAGCTACTCGCATGAATATCACAAATAAAATTTTAAGCCTTGTTGGTCATCGGTGTGGCCGGAGGACTGGCAAAGCCGAAATTCGATTTTAAGTCTCGTTTTTAGAGTGTCAAATAAGGGATTTATTTTACACCCACGTAGTAGGTATGAGCGTTCTAGATATGAAAATACAGACGAATCATAGATAATTGTGTTAAATAAATTTTTTTAAATAATCCTTATTAATTATTCTGTCGTACAGGTAAAACATTTATTTTAGTCTTTCGCTGTCCGGTATGCGGATAATTTTGTCATACTTGTTAAAGGCAAGCATGAGGAGATTCTACTAGACCTTTTACAAACAGCTTTGGCAAGGGTAAGGGAATGGTTCAGGATAAAGTCTCTGGGTGTCAACCCTGACAAGACCGAGATTATTGTTTTGATCAGGAAACATAAATGTATAGTTAAGAAGAAAATAACGTTTTACGGGCAGAAGATACCGTATGCAATGGGAGTCACGTATCTGGACCTATACCTTGATAAGAGACTAGCTTGGAACCAATATCTTAAGATGTAGTGCAAGAAAATAATAAACATATCTATACAATAGGGACAAGTTGGGCTCTTGAACCCCAAAGAACTCTATGGATTTATGAAGCTATATCGAGACCAAAGCTTACCGACGCTGCATTGGTATGATGAAAAACTATCGAAGACAAAATCTCAAAAAAGATCCTGACCATGTACAGGTCGTCACCTTCAGGAAAATCTTCGGGCTTAGGAGAAGTACATCCACAGTGGAAATCAGGGTGTTGTTAAATATCACTAATCTAGATATTCACATCAATGAAACAATTGCTCGATCGGCATACAGACTGAAATGTGGAAACAAATGGGTAGAAACAGGCATTGGGCATACAACCATCCAGAGCAGAATGCTGAGGGTATTGATCTTTAAAGCACCTCAAGATAGGATGCTTAGAAACCTCCAATTTAGACAAAATTACAAAACGAGAATACAGAATAGAGAAGAATGAAAGAATAGCCAGACCCTTAGACATGGAGATATATGGTTTACCGATAAATCCAAAACAGAACCTGGATATGGAATAAACAGTCTTTATACAGTCTTTTAGACGGAAATGGCTGCTTTAGTAATGTGTGCAAGGAATTTTATACGAATGAGGATTGAAGGCAGATATATACATATCTGTACAGAAAGTCAGCCTCCAATCAAAGCGTTGGAAAATCCTAGTTCTAAGTCTAGTTCAAGGTTATCATTACTTGAATCCCAGAACATTCTAGATGCTAAATTAATGAGATAACAGGCACACTTGAACGGTAAGGAGCGGGACTAGGTATGCAACCAGAAATGGAGGTGGGTGTGCTATACCAAGAAGAATGTATTGTTATAAGAAGCAGTATGGAAACGAAAATCGGGAAATATCGATGAAATCGCAGGGATACAGATGGTCAAAAGAACTACTAAAAACGTAAAGCTCGTAACATACTGGGACTTTTAACCGGGAATAACGACTTACGCTGTTAAACGCATAAAACACAAGGAACCAGTACCTTGTGTAGATAGTATGAAGAGGAAGAGGAGACACCGAGCCATTTCATATGTAAATACGCCAAACTAATGGAATATCGACAAAGATGAAAGGGTATGGGGATTTTAGGTCGCGAGTGTTTCAAGAAAGTCAACGTAAACAACCTGCTACCTTCCTGCAGGATTGCCGGATTTGTGGACTCTTCCTGAGGAGCAAACGAGAGGATAGGGATACAATGGTTGAAACTAAGTGTCCCTGAGCTGAGAGCACCCTGCAAGTTCTATAATAATAATATTAATAATTATTGGCACTTAGTTTGCTACCTCAAATTTAATTATTTGTCCCAATTTATGTATATAATATATAATTCATAAAGAAATTAAGTAATAATACATATTTAAAAATAACTCAAGAATTATTTAAGAAATTTTACGGCAGTATTCTACTTTGAACCCTCGAAAAAAAAGCTATTTATGTGAATTTTTTGAGATTATTATTAAATATAATAATGCAGGGTTTATAAAGTATAATAGATTCACTTTTTATATACGCTAAAAAATTTTTTTTATTTATTTTATGCACTTTTTATACTCGAAAACTGCAGTTAAAATCAGCGCACGAAAAGTACGTAGGTGTGCAGTGTTAACAAAATCTCGATAATGGTTGATCTGAAACAGAAAAATCAAATAGTTTTAGGTTTAGTATCACTCCAGCAACCCATGGAACTAGAATTTTGAATATACATGTAAAAATAACAAAATGGCGGATTAAAAAAACAAACAAAAAAAATTGTTATTTTTTTTCGCTGTTTTTGGCAAAAAAATATAGTTAATATGAAAATTTTTATATAATTATAGTTCCATGGATTGATATAAGTGTACAAAGTATGTGTTTAAAATTTCATCCGAATCGGTTCAGTAGCTTTTGAGAATTCTTTAACACGGGGTGTAAAACCGTTGTTTTGAGAAAAACGCGATTAAAGTTTTTTAAATGAAAAATTACAAAACAAATTAACTTATGCTTAATCAGCGATGCCTAGACCATACAGGATGTTTTCAGACTGTTCAAGAAGAGCATTTTCATCCAATTTAGCCTGTCTCCTTTGAAGCATCAGTCGAGCGGCGGTTCTCTCTGATTACGCGCTCCTGGTCGCGCGTACTGACATAGGAAGCGGCGATTTCGCCGTTTCTGATACCTATAACTTCTATGATTTTTAAAACTGGTCGGAATCCTTCAGTGAAAATACACGCAGCAGTGAGGCAGGCAATATTCACAATTTTTATTTCGTTGTAAACATGCTTAGGTGCCATACTCCAAACTGTGGAGTTGAAACACTCGTTATTATTCTGAGTGTTTCCACCTAAGCATCTCCCAAGCAACTCGTGTTTAGTTATATCTTCGTACATTGGTTTGAGCACTTCGTGTACGTCGAGAGCAAGAGCAGGAAGATATTTGAAATCCTGCAAAGTGTTGTTAGCTACGGCTTTCTTATACTTGCACCAGGAGTCCGGACAGTATATATGTTGAGAATTAGAGTTGGTCGATTTCGTTGCGCATCCCTTCGAGCGAATCCTTATTCCGTTAAACTCCTAGTCTTTCGAAAAATGTAAAAAAAAAAAAAAAAATCGATTTTTTGAAAGTTCCGAAGTAGAATACTGCCTTAATAAATAAATTTCAAATATATTCTTCAATTCTTATATTAGTCTCCTTTAGTCAAAACTATTTATTTAAAAATAATCATTTGACGATTTATGAATCCAATTTTTTTATTTTTTTAAATAAAATCACGTTTATAGTAAAACGAACGTGTTTCATATTTTTTAATAAGATTGTTCCTTTCTACATCGAGTGGAGCAGGGCACTACTAAAAGATGTGGCTTAAATATTGGAATTCTTAATTACATAAAAATTTTGGATTAGTTGCAATACCTATTCCCTGTAATGATTCAGCACGATTGTAATGATCAGAATTATCATTAAAATAAGTTTACGAGATATATTTCTTTTGAAAAACCATGGCTTAGATCTTGTAGTTACATAATTTTTTAAAATGGTATTTTCCTTTTATTTACCGATTGAGTCTTTTTGGCTTCTTCGCGAGCTTCTTTTTTAAAAAAGCTGTAATAATCAGTTTAAGGAATTATTATATCATTGGTGATTTCGAATATTATAGCTTCTTTAGCTGAAACATCCGCACAAATTTCAATATAAGTTTATTCTTGAAATATGAGGATTTATTTTTATGATCATCTTGGTATGTTTAAGACCTACGGCACTGATGAGAAATCGTCAAGAGTTTTGTTAATTATTATATTTAAGTTAGGACAAATGCATACCACCCTTACTGACAATTTTACAACCATCAGTATGTATAGTTCTTGTGTTTGTATGAAGAATGTATTTGTCGATAATTTCATTTGGATCCACTGATGTTAAGAGACATATCATATCATAAAGGCGAATATCAAAATCAATTCTCGTAGTAATTGTTTTGAATACATGAATATAAAGACTGTAATCTTCAAGTAATTTTGGAAGTATTTCCATGATTTTCTTGATAAAGTTTTCAATGAGTCTTGGACTTTTTATTAATTTTACGTTGCTATATTGTGATTGAATAGCGGTTGCAATAGCCCAATATAATAGATACTAGATTTTGCGAAGGAACCAAGACCAACATCATAAAATCCACAAGAGAGGAAAGCCGAACATCAGCAGGAGCGAGAGTGTATACATATAAACACCGAAATAAACAGCACCAAGGAGCATTCTCGCTTAATCAAAAAGTAATGACAACGTCGAGGATAATATACTTATTTACCATTCGAAATTTCAATTGTTCATTTTACGACTTGTCTTTATTTGGACCTTCCACTAATCTATTCAATATGTTCCCTTGAAGTGCACGCTGGTACGGGATAGTACTTAAAAATTACTAACACCTTTTCAACTCTAAATCATACGTAATTATGTAGGTACGATTTGAGAAAAGAAAGAGGTAATAGAGTAGTGCTAATTGACTACGCAATTTGTCAGCACCGTAGGGTAAATATTATCTTTTGATTGCGAGACCACACAGGTCAATATGCGCTCGTATGTGGCAGCAATCATAAAATAAGCATTGATCGCACAATCTGTGTTTCTCAAGTAATGGCGTCAGAGTGGGTCAGGTAACCAGTGTGCGCTATCAGACTCAGCTCTGTGCGGGGATGAATAAACTCGAGTTCACAGGGAAATAAGGACCAATACGCATTGTTATCTATCAGACGAACGGAGAGATTTTGGAAGGGCCAAACAAAGCTGGTGTTAGCCTCTTTGGAGTATTAAAATAATCAACTCTCGTGTCCAGTACATGAACTTTTGATAGAAAGTAATATAAGAAGACGTGCACGTTACAACTTAAAATTTTGAAAGATGATTCCCGCGTATCACAACGGAATTTTCGAGCAGCTCAGTGATACTTGGATTCACGATTTAATGCGCAAATTAACGAAGTTGATAATACAATGGATAGATTACACAACTAGAACATAACTATCAGACTCAATCATTAGTAATAGCATCAATGCAACTTTAGATCAACTGCGAGAACTAAAATTAATTGAAGAACAGAATAGTTTATTACAATGATTTCTGATCAAAATGGGGAATAAGACTCGCAGACACCAGCAAAGATTAAACGTTCGTGTAAATTTAATAAAAGTAATCGAAATAGAAAGTAATAGAAATAACAGTAATTACCGATTGTAATCATCCTTAGAGTAAAAAATAATACTAGCAGTTAAAAATTTATAAATTTTATGCTAAACTAATAAATAAAAATTTCGAAAAGACTAGGTTAAAAAGCCGAATAAATTTTTAGTAAAATGGCAAATAAATGACGTTCTAGTGAATACTTCGAGCTTATGCGTAATGCCGAGAAAGTTATGGGTTCTTAGACCTCCAAAGAAAAAAGAATCGAGTAAGAAGAGGCCGTTACTGTAGAATTAAAATTATTAGACGAGGAGCCAAATACTCTGGCTGAAAAAATAGAAAAAATTTTCGATCCAAACGTATCCCCTCGGACTCAGGTCGCTCAAGTAGAAGTTGTCAAACATGACTTATCAGATAAAATAGATTGCTTAAGGGAATGTTATACTCAATTTTTACCGATGAAAAGGGTTAACGTAGGTATCTGTATGCTACCTGAGTGCTATCTATCAGTGAAAAATCTCTATCAACTCAATAGATAGCGTTTCATGTTTATTTTTGTCGGCTTACTGGGGCCTCAAAAGAGCGAATGAAGTGGGTGAAGCTGCCTAATTGAATACTAGCAAGCAAACGTGATCAGATGATTAAGAACTGGGATCAGACATATCTATTTAACATCATCTAATGTAAAAATGCTTTATTTATAATAATTGATTTTATAATAAAATAGATTTTGTACTTATGCTCTTTTGTTGCTTTTTTATAATAAGCAAGTACATCGGTAGAAGATGAAAAAAATTTATATGATGATAATTTATTTTTACATAATCAACTGAACAAATATTACATTTGTATCAGTAAATTATACTGTAAATAGATTTCGGGCTCATGTTCTGATATTACGTATTCAACACCAGCAAGCCTTTTTTCATACCATCACAATTACTAACACAAAACATTTTATTATCATTTAGGCATACATGAATTGATAAGATTTTTCATAGTCTTTATAAACAAAATGATAAGTACTTTTTTCCATAAACCTAATAAGTAGATGATGAAGGCCTATACATGGCAGAGGGTACTGAATTACTTTTAGTCCTGGCAGGCATATAATGAAGACTTTGAAGTTACAGCAAAGTGTCACAAAGTTCTGATAAGCTTTTCAAATAGGCAGATACTACATTAAAGTCTGTGAGCTTAATCATCCATACTTAACAGATAGGCGAGGGCCTCTACTTAGAACAAGAGTCGTGCGCAGGTGGCATACATTTCTCGTATAGATTTTAAAAGGCCTACTTGGGGCAGCTAAGTAGTCCAATGAAGCCCCTCAAGCAGATGATGTAGAGCCTACTCATGTCAGCAAGGGTCAGTTGGTTGCCTTGAGCCTTGTTGACAGAAAAATAACAGCTTTCTGGTCTTCACACGCTCACTAAACAGGTGGAAAAAGCTGTATATGACAGCAAAAGGTCATGAAATCCTGATAGGGCTCACTAACAGTTAGTGAACATTTTTCAATTGATAATAAAAGACCAAGTGATAAATGTTAGCCCCATAAGTAAAGGCTTATGGGGCTAACATTTACCTAAACCTAAAGGTGTAAAAGTTGCAAAACAGACTTAGGATCATTCAGAGACTGTTGCAATTAAGATGGTCTCCCAACGTAGATAGGTGGAGCTGTACAAGACAGTTTAGAAAAGAGCTAACTTTACAGTAAGCGATACTTATTGAAGTTCTGTACATGTTCACTGCTGTCTTTGAATACTTTGTCGGGGTTAAGGTTAGGTAATTGCCCACACCTTTGAAGGGATCCAACAGCAGCTGCAGTACGATGCAGCGAGATGTAGACTGCAAAAAGGCAAAAGCTCTCAACTTCGTCGAACACCGGAGTCCTCTGTAAAAGCAGCAAGAGGCGAATAAAAGGGTACCATGTACTTGGCGAAGAGGTTATGGCCGTGCATGAAACTCAAATAAAGTGACGAGTATGCACTTTCCATGTATTACTACTTTCTGTCGACTTAAGAATTCTAACATCGGTACAACACATAATACTTTCTCCTCTCTAAAGCAGCAAAGCAACCAAAACGTGCGAAAACAATACGTCGGTCGACAGAAAGAAACCGGCATTGAGTTTTAAGCACCTTCAATACGCATCCAAACACGAAGGCTTGCACTGGCATCAGTCGTAAGTCGTGACACTTGAGTCGTGACTGTTATATCTACTATATGTATAATATTGCTGTCAGTGTTGCCACCGCCATCTACGAATAACATAATTCGATTCTGATGTATATTATAATACATCTGACGAGAACAGCGTACCGGGTCAGAAAACGGCAGCGAGACGGTTCAGAAAACCAGGTGCAGATAAGTATATAGCATCAAGAATGAACACGAAAACTGATTAAATCATTATTAAATCAATATTAATTTATCGTATATAAAAGAATCATAATAAAAAATTAAAGGAGGACGCCGACGACTAATGTAAAAAAAAACCGCACAATAAACCTTGGCTACTACTACCATTAAAAAGTGCTTTGAAAAATATGAATTTAAAAAAAAATTCAGCCTCCTAAGGTTGCGGGAACATATATAAATGAAGGGATGGAAATTTCACCCCGGGAAGTAAAAAACTTATGAATATTAAAAAAAGAAAAGTTGGCAGTACTTTTTGATAAAAAAATTGTTCATCCTACATGACTTATTCAAAAATAAATACGATACACTTCGTTTTTATTCAGCGTCATTGAGTTACTGTAGCCAGAAGCGACCGGAGTGAGCCTGAAATTATACAAGGAAGCCATAAAAATATTTTTGAAAGTTATCTGATATCTTTGGCGGTACTTTTTTAGCGTTACCTTTTAAAAAATTGATTAAAGTCTACAAGAACTGTCTTCTTAGATAAAATTTGAACCAGCGCCATGGCTTTAGAGCTTTTTCTATACGAATAAAAGAGTAAAGCTTATTTGGGCTTGATCTCCATAAAATATCCGGTGAAAAATTCGTTCTTGCAGTACTATTCTGCGAAAATTCAAACCTGTACAGAAAGATAAAAGCTAAAAGTTTCCTTTGCGATAGTTTCTGATTCAGCGCCAAAACTTTTCTAAGGGTTCTTAGATATCGGCATTTTTTAAGGAATTTCGCCAAATCTAGCCAATAAAGGCTGGCGCTGTATGTCTATATTCTTTGATACCCGTTTAAATTTTCTTTAAATTCTATCGCCAAGGTTACCATAACAATACTTGTAAAAAAATATAAGGGATGAAAAATTTCTAGCGGAATACATCCTCTGGAGTTTTTCATTGGTAAACAGTCTGAGAGGTACTTTTTATATTCAACTCAAGCAGATATCAAAAGATATCAGAAAAAGTACTGGTATCTAACAACCTTAGAAAAGCTTTGGCACTGAATCAGAAACTATCGTAAAGGGAACTTTTTGCTCATATCTTTTGATATCGATTTGAGTTGAACATAAAAAGTACCGCTAAGACTCTATGCCCATGAAAATTTCCAGGGGGTGTATTCCGCTAGAAATTTTTCATCCCTTATAGTTTTTTATAAGGACGGTAACCTTGGCGGTAGAATTTAAAGAAAATTCAAATGGGTATCGAAGAATATAGACATATATTACTGAATAGGACAGTATTTGATTCAACGCCAGCCATTTTGGCACTGAATCAAAAACTATTGTAAAGGGAACTTTTACCTTCTATGTTTCTATACATGTTTGAATTTGCGCAGAAATGGATTGCAAAAATTAATTTTTCATTGGATGATTTATGGAGATCAAGCCCAAATAAGCTTTACTCTTTTATTCGTATAGAATAAGCTCTAAAGCCATAGCGCTGATTTAAATTTTATCTGAAAAGATAGTTCTTTTATAATTTCTTCAATTTTCGAAAAGATAACGGTAAAAAAGTACCGCCAAAGATATCAGATAACTTTCCAAAATATTTTTACTGCTTCATTGCGGACTCACGAACTCACGTCGAAATAATGAGCATGTGTCGCTACCTGAGAGCTTAGTACCATGATAAAAACGCTTTGTGGTAATTAAAATTTTTATTTTTTTTATAAATAATGCAAAATAAGGACATTATTGCAGTTCCTTAGATAAAAAGCTATAAGCCGTGCGAATCTTTAAGTTGATACATGCACACTACTAGGAATAGCATTTCCAAAAAGTTTTCCAAACATCCTATGGTAGACTTGATTATTATCTAAGGAAGTGCAATCGTGTCCTCGTTTTAGCTAATTTGCAGTATTCATGTAGCTACAATCCAAAATGCACCATAATAGACGATAAACATCTCGGTTGTTAAATATTGAGTATAACATTCCCTTAACCCATTAAGGACCAAAAGGACACTTTCTACATATTTTTTCCAGCGACATAACTAACTGTGCAATCGTTTGTGAAAAAAATCGAAAAACATCATTACCGATGTAAAATTTCCTGATCTTTCGATTGATAAAGTC
>UELV01079433.1:0-21097 GCA_900490015.1 Megastigmus stigmatizans | reverse complement strand
ATATATATATATATCAATTTCATATAAAAAATTTATAAAACGTACAAGAATACATCACAATATTCAGTTGCCATAAAAGCTATAAAAATAATAAAATAGTATAAATTTTGAAACAATGATCTTGAGATTCTTTACCTACAAATACAATTATGCGCTTAGTTATTAATAAAATTACTTATTTTTTTTTTTATTAATTTGTTAAAAAGTCTGAAGTTTCTTTAGTAAGTATGTATATATTCGTAATTCAAGTAATATAATTTTAACACTGTATTAGTCACAATTGTTCACAATATTTAAACTCTTAAAAAATTTAGTTTTGTAAATTAATATTACTCAAAAAGTATACTATAGAAAAATTCATGTTCACGATCAGTCTCCAGTATACGTGCAGTATATATCTGAATGTACATATCATATACGTATAATATTATTATACAAGACCATCCAATTGCAATACATTGACTTTCTTTTAAATTTTATTTAACGTCCCTCTAATTATGCTTCAACTTGGTGCTAATCAGCGACGGAGGTCTACAGGTGTGTTCGTAAACAGTCGGCTGAGATTCGGGCTCGAACCCAGGACCTCCGGATTACGAGCCTATTGGTCTGCCGCGACCAAGCTACCGACGTAGGTCTCATACATTGACTATAAATCAGTCTTTTATGTATAGAGCAAAAGTTGATTTTATGAAATACAAAAAACAAGGATAAGATCAATACTGGGTATCATTTGAAAATTGAGGAGGTGGGCTGTCCAACCATTGTCTTAGTAGTAGATGTCATCTACATAATCTCTATAAATGAAACTAATAGATTTAAAATTAATTGCAACGTTTGTTATATAATATTTATGTATATGAATAAACTGCTTATTTTTGAGTATAATGAGCTATTCGTTCCAATAAAACATGTGCAGGATTAACTCGTTTATCACCAACATAATCTGAAAATATATTATCAAAGATTGTACTGCTTTTTTGTACAAAAAAGAAAGAATAATAAAAAATAATGTTTACCTTCATAGTATACCAGATCACAAAAATCTCTACAATCTGGATTATCGTTTAAAAGGTTTTGTAAAGTTAAGTAAAAATTTCTTATTATCTCTCTGTTATACTCTCTGTACAAGGCTGAATAATAATATTATGTTAAAGTTAAAACAATATTTCAAATTCAAAATCCATTTTTATATTTCAAAATGAACTTACGGGCATATCTATGCGACTTATCTTGAACTTCTAAGAATGTTTTTAAGGGTGTAGCACCTTCTGTTGCAAGATAAATAACTTCAGGAGCAGTTTGGTTTGATTTGCTGGGTATAACCAGTCTGTACATTGTACTTTTATAAGGCCGATTTTTTACTCCTGCTCTATCAATGACAATAGTATCTAATGACTGAAATATATTTTATTATTATAAAATACATAAATATGCAAATGTTTAAAAGAATAAATTAATAATCTGTTACACCAATAGGTTGCAGCCAGTTATCAGATATTTCTTTTAAATCTGGTGGAATATATGATGACGAGGGAATAAGTATAAACTTCCTCTTTACTGGTATTGATATTTTGTGTACTGATTCATAGGTTTCAAATGATGTTAAAATACCTGTCCAATATAAAAGACAAAAAAATAGACTTATTATTGGATCATAATTACATGATATTGAAACATCTATTTTGTGCAGGACAACCATGTTAATTCATTAATTAATATAAACCAATTTTATATAATCCGATAGTTTTTGTTTACCTACCCGATCTTTCAAGTCCTCCACTTGATGGAAGCACAATTTTCAAGTAGCCATAGAAATAGCTGCAAGCCATTGCAGTTCCAGGGTCAAGACCCCCTGAAGAGAATAATGCTGCTACTTGTGTTGCTCGGCAATCAAGCTTCATTAAGAGTAAATTCATTTTTATTAAATTATTATTCATAAAAAATATAAATAATTATAAATTAAGAATTAATATGAATTTGTACAATATAATTCACAATGTAATAAACATTTATTACTTACAATATTTACTTTGTAGAGTAAATATAGTGAAAAAGCTATTGCTATCCATGTAGCTATTGGGTTTAATAGCATAACTTGCAAAAGACTAAAGTTGAGATTTATAATTACCATCTAAAACATATGCATTGTAATAGTTATAGATTTTATGAATATTATAACATAAAATAATATATTTACCAAGAATGAAAAAGAAGTGACTGCAATCACAACCCATGATGGTATATTGAAATTTGTTGTAGCTTTTATTACCGAGAAAAAACTTCCATTATAGTCTACGTTAATATAATAAAGTTCTTGGAAGAATAATTTGACTTTATATAGTGCAACAAAAATTAATAAAAACATCAAACAAAGAACTAAAAGATACCCTAGAAAATGAAAATCAAATATTATAATAGCTTGCATTTTCAAGAAAATATAAAATCTGTTTAAATGACTTACAAGTTTCCTGAATGGTTTTGTAAAAATTTTTTTCATACATTTGATGAAAACATACTGTAAATTATGAAAAAAGTAAAAAGTAAAAAGAAAAAGTACATAATTTTCTTATATAAAAGAAAACATAAAATTGCTTAAAAATAACAGAAAGTCAAAATGAAATATAATTGTATCAACATAAAAAATAATTTATTTGTTAAAATGAATACATAGATCTTGTGCAAAGAGTATATAGCAAAGAATGTATTCGTTATACCAAAAGAAAACACAATGACAACAGATTACATATATTGTAATGACCAGTTATAAGTAAATTCTTACAATTTTATTTCGAAATTTATTGTATTTGCATACATAATAAATTTTACATACCGACTAAAATTGTAGTCATAATAAGATAATCAATCCATAGGTTCATTGGTCGAACTTCAGAAAACATGCTGAAAATAATCACAAGCACAGTTGCTTTTATTTTATAAGTATGAAAAATTAGTACAAAATATTAATTTTAGAACTTACTTGAAAATTTACTGTATAAAATATTGAAAAATATTATATGCTACAAAGTATAGATATTGTATTATATTGCTCGGAAGGGAGATATGTTAAAATATAATAACTACACCTTGTAGATTGAGATCTTCTGTTTTATTATAATAGATATAAGAACCTTACACCTTGAATGCTGAAACGGATCTGAGCGTCGCTCGCAACAGCAATACATATGTAGTCGCTCTTTGTCACGCCCTCTATATCGCATGTAACTACATATAATATATCACAGTAGGTATCTACTATTCGCTCCGTGCTGCGGGTTGAAGTCCGGGTTAGCCGGGTAAGCGAAACTATCGAAGCGCGTTAGGCGACGAAAAAGAGAAACAGAGGGTGAAAAGTCCACGTGTACTTCGTTGTATATTAATTCATCTCTGATATTAGCTTATGGAAAAGTTTTTAATAACTAAATTAGATGTTTATTTATTGTCTGCGTATAAGTATAACATTGATTTCGTGTGAAGAAAGACATGCTTATATTGTGTAACGTCCTTATGAAGTAATATGAAACATTTTTCATGCATCTTTTAAGGTTACCTCGAAGTCATTGAAGACACGGTCTATATGCATATGCATCATTATATACAGATTGAGTAACCTCAAAAAGTGCGTGAAAAATGGTCCACATAGACGATACATGATGTACGGCTTTTTTTTACACAAAGCCAATGTTATACTTATACATCTTTGTAATGCAGGGGGCAGACGCAGAAAATAGCATCTAATAATTTAGTGATTATTTCACATTTTTAAAAATTCGCAATAAGAATTAAGACGCAATCATTGCGTCGCAATGTAAGTTTTCCAACCCTTACTATTAATCTAGATGTCCAGTAGGTGTCGACACCTTACTTGAACGGAGCGAATAGACTATATACTACAGTAGTATTCCATCGATACTTTCAAGTTTCATTATTAGAATCTATATAACAGATAACTGTTACTGAAAACAGGACGGATGACTACATGCATGTACAATAGTCTTTACAAATTCTAAAAGTTATCTTCTCACTTAACTCGGGATAATATTAAAAATATCTTCAAGTGTTTGTACTTATAAGGGTTTTATCAGCGTATCAGCCACATGAATGAATCACACTACTCAAAATCTTTTTTAACCGCCTTTTAACAGTATTCGATAAATAAAATTAAAAATATAAAGATATGAATTATAGAAAAATTCATTGCCATACATAATATTAATAATTTAATAATCTAGACATAAGTTAGTAATAATACTTTTTACCTATATAAAATGAAGTATTATACTTATAGATACACATTATAATTTTGAAACTTTTTTCTCTTCCATAAAAAAAAAACATTTATTTGAGTAAATGTACCAATTTTTGTTTGGTAAAATGGTTTCACCAATAATAGAACCAAATATAGATTTGATTAAATATGCGAAAATTAATGTTGTAGTTTCTTGTATAATTGCGTGATTCATTAGCGTGAAAATCACAAAATAATTACATCCATATTTGTTTAAAAACATAACAATCTTTTGTAAATAGATAAAACTAAGTAGTATTGCGAAATGTCATTATAATTAAAGTTGAAAGTATATAATAATGTAATATTATATAATTTTCACTAATTTAATTAATTAAACTATTGAATTTTCTCTGAAAGAATTTTTAACTAGAACCAGAAACTTCAAAACTTCTCAACTACTATTTATAGTGCCAGTATACTTTTTTATGATAATTTTCATTGTAGAAACGCTAATAATTATCATTCATCAATACGCTTCATTTATTCATGTGGAATTTTTCGCTACGGATGAATAGCGACATAATAAAAAAACTAAACAATACATTTTGTAAAAATTATATCTAAATTATTCTAAATCCATAATAAAATGTTCGAATATAATTGAATTAAAATTTGTATTTCCTTTCAAAGAACTGCATTGCCGACGAAGCAAATCTCCTATATGCGAGTTACTAATCTCCGATGTGAGGGAGCGTCAGCGTGAGGTCTCAGCCGCCACCGCATCATCATCACCGCAGCGAATTTCCAGACACACTTATAGACAACGAGAGACAACGCATATGTATGACATCATCGCATAGCCGTGTCCTTGTCTGCATCGTACTATACGAGGCTCCGAAAACCACTGAAAGACTGAAACCTATAAGTGCGCTCTCGAGCGCTCGCTTATAGTGTGCGTGCGTATGTGTATCTCCGATAATAATCTTCGGCACTCGGCACTCGGCAAACCCATCGCTGGAGAAGATCTGTTTGAAAGAGAGGGTGAAAGAGAGAAGAAGATAGATAAAACTTGCGCGCAGGCGATGAGTGGTCTACGCGGGGAACACCGCCTCGAAAATTGATTTCACCCGGTCGAGACCGAAGAGACTTGCGCGTTTGACCATTTCTCTACTTATACTCGGGGGAAAAAAAGCGGAGATATACGGCCGCACGCGTCTGATAAATACGGTACGTGCGCACCTACAAACGCGAAGACAACGGGTCGTGTAAGCATTAGGAAAAGTCGCGCGCGCGATCGATTTTCCCGCCCCCGATGAAAAGAAAGCGCGCACGCGAACGAAACCCTCGTTAATACTTGTATACGTTATAAATACACGCGCAGCAGGGAGAGCAGCCGTTCCTATACCGCCCCCCCCCTCTCAACAACGCTACCTACGTCAAAAAAAGAAGAATAAAAAACAACGAAAAGAAAAGGGGGGCTACACAGTGTTTTATGTGTAGTCAGTCAAGTCAGTGGTCGACACTTGTCAAACTACTGCTGCTGCTGTTGCTGCTGCTGCATCAAAGGTGAAAGTGGCCATAATAGTACGTGTGTATGCACCGATGTATTCGCTATAGGCACAGTGCATTCGCAGCTGGTTTTGTAGTTACGCGCATCGTCTATAACCTCCAAAGGTTTTCGCTCGAGCGCAATCTTCCTCCTTTTTCCTCTTTTTTTTTCGTCACGCTCGCGCGAACAACGAAAAAGACAGACGGACGCAGAGAGAAAGGGAGAGAGACAGAGAAAGAGGGAAGAGAGAAAATACCTTTGCACGGCAAGCTATATCTCTCTCTCGCGTGCGGCGGCCTCCCTTCTTCCCCCTCTCCCCCTCTCCTATAGCCACGAAAAATCGCCAACGACCGACCGGGTGACGCACACACACGGACGAGAGACAGCTACGAACTGCAAAGGCACGGCTAGAGCGAAGAGGATCAACGCTTCGTCGTCGGCATCGTCAAGAAGTCGAGTTCGTGCGTAGAGGAAAGGAGTTTTTTAGGGTGTGTACGCGGTGTTTATGTGGAGAGAGAATCGGAGCAGTTGTGACGAGTAGGAGGAGAGAGACGACCTCAGTTCGTACAATATCTCGGAGCTTCAACGGTCAATTGTTGCCAATTGCTCTTAATTGCAATTAATTGCCAAAAGAAAGTCGTCGCCAGTTAAGTTTGTTGACTTGAATGAAACTGCTGTGAAAGGATCCAGAGCCACTGGAGCTGATAGCTGTGGAGAGTGTGAACCTGGTGCAGGTGTTGGACGGTGTGCAGTGATTGCTGAGTTTGCTACGCAGGACTGCTGCTACTTCGCTGCAACGTATCATGAATGTGAGTGACGAATATCTAGCTTATGCTCTCTTTATATATATGGTATTCTAAATATAGCACAAATGGGCACCTTTGGGTATTTTAAAATAGATACATTTCGCTTGTCTTGACTTTTTTTGCTACGTTTATTATGTACCTATTTTATTTCTGCCAGTGAAAAAATTTATAATGGCAATCAATACAATGCAAATGTTTAAAATATGTATAGTTTTATAATCATTGGAATAATAAAAAAACAACTTTCATTCAATGTGAAGTATTATTATTAGCATTTTAATATAACTGAGATATTCAGATACCAGTAAATGTTAAATAAACCACTTTATATTGATACTATTATTCTTAAGTTAAACATGAAACATTAACATAAATGTTTAACATGAAAGATAAATGTATAATAGATTAATATAAATTTAATAAATATCATTTGCATAAAGCTAATAATAACAATAGTAATAAAATGCAATAAAGAGAAACGTTTATTTTAAAATAACTGAATAATTGCAACCAAATCTACTGTATATTTTGCCTCCAAAATATTGCATAGAACAGATAGCAGCAAGCCGCTAAATCTGTTTTTAGATTCAGAAAGGGAATTCACGAATGTATTTGAGAGTTAGGGTAGTCAATTTGGGATCTTAGCTTAGAATTCATACGATGAGCGTTGAATACACATCTAGTTGCTCTTTTATGACATATGTCGTTGCTAAAGAGTTTTCTCCATATTGCCAAAACTATTTTGAGAATTCTCTGCTCCATATTACCTCTTCATCATTGGCGAAATAGTTGCTGACTGGATTATATAACAAGCTGGATCACTGACCCCACAGACCCAGTAAATCAACACTATGACATCTACGGAATGTAATTAAAATATACTTTTGTTCCTGCTTGGCATTTGCAAATTGCTTACTGCTAGTTTTGAAAATTGCATACTCGTCTGATTCATTGATGTGTGCAGCAGAGAACATGTGGCATGCTAATCTTAGATTACTGCCCTAGTCAGCAAAAAATGCCGTAAGTCTATATTTGTCGAAAATAGCAAAAATCAAATTTATAATGTAAAAAGATTTCAAAATTTAATAATGATGTATTTGCAAACTTATATAGTACAGTGAACAATATTACAGACAGCAATAACATTTTTGTACATTCAGGATCTTTTAATATTATTATTCAACTATTCATTTCTTTATTTTTTTTTAATTTGATGACAACTATTTCACAATGAAAAGATTTTATTACAAACTTAATCTAGTTATGTACATTTATGTTTTTAAAGTCACTCATAAACTTATAAACACATACTTTTTTCAAATAAACAAATCAAGCATCTACTTTAATTGACATATCTTTAATAGATTAAAAAAATTAAAGCTAAAAATATCAAATGCTAAATTTCAATACTGTTCTATTTTAGAGTATGCTTATCTGGTTGTTGCTACTTGCTCTTTTTCTGAATAATGATTTATTAGTGTTATGAGTAACAACAATTAACAGTTAAAGAAATTGAAGCTGATGCTTAAGTAAATATTTATTAAATATTTTATAAAATTTTATGATCAATATCTTGATTTTGTGTACTTTCGACATTTCCTGATGAGTATGGCAGATCAAACATGATTATTTTACTTCAGCTTAGAAAGAAAACTTGCAAATATGACGCAAAACTGGTAAAAAGATAAAAAAAAATATTGCTTCACATCAACTAATTGTTGAATGAAATTAAGGATTTATTAAGTTTCTTGATCTTTTCTTGAAAATTATAAACAGTGTGATAAAATATTTGTTCTTTGACATTTGACAATTTGTCTTTACTATAGATAATGTTATCTTGATGATAACAAATTTACCCATAAATGATGCTTTCATAACAATAAGAAATATTTAAAATTAGAATTACTTGGTGTGTATTTAGGAATAACAATTGTGGTTTAATGATTGAATAATTAAATATTTAACAAGTTCATAAACAATTACAGTATAAAAAAAATTCAATGTACTCTTTAAATGAATGTTATTTACACTGAGAAAATTAATTAAATGATGATAAATATACATTCACTTATGCTTATAATTTCTACTTCATTTGTATAACTAGAAATTAAACTTGAAAAAAATGAAAAATATAATAGGTGATAACTATGGAATAACAATGAACATTTCAATATATTAGTAATTTTCAAATTGATTGAGATCATGAATATTAGTTTTCTTTAATAAACCTGTGACTAATAATGATGACTTAAATTTTTTTTTATTAAGACAGACTTTTGACAAACATTAACATAAATTTTAACACATAGGTTAAAATTAATGCAAAAACAAAGTTTTTAAAAATAAAATTAATAATAATTAAATAAGCCTTGATCTAAATTATCTGTCCAAGTTATCCATAATTATCAATAGTAAGAGATATGTGTAAATGATAGCATTCATCCATTTCAAAGGCATTTTTGATTGATAAGAAAAGAGTTGTTTGATGCATTCAATTGGAAATAAAAAATAGGATTCACATTTAATTAAAATTTTTTCTCAGTGTCCAAATGATTTATTATAATAACACTTACTATGTTCTTTTAAGAATGAATTTGTATCTGGTATTTGTTTAGGTAATCAAAGTGTCAGTGAGGTGGTGCCGCGAAGGTGGTTAACTCGCCTTCGGTTTCTTGAGATGATCGAAAGTGTTTCTCGTCGAGCGCTGAGTGGCTCCAGTGGGAGCTACCACGTTCGTGGTGCAGAACTGGCGCGAGATCGGAGACTTAAAACCCTTTCTGCCACTGTCGTCTTTTTAGACGATACGCAGCACACCTTTCAATTAGATGTAAGTTATATGAATCTCAATTTTCTATTTAGAATCTCATTATTTTAATACATAAAATTATAATATACTTTATAAATCATATACTTGTACTTGCAGAAAAGGGCGAAAGGGCAAACACTTTTAGACTTAGTATTTCAACATCTAGAATTAATAGAAAAAGATTACTTTGGTTTGCAATATGCTGAAAATGGATCAGTTTCAACAACCTGTCCTAATCCTGATGAAATGGTAAGATTTAAACTTATTTTTATTTTTTAGGAGTTTCTAAAATATTTAAATGATATATTCAAAATTTTTTCTTTGATATACTTATTTACAGAGATGGCTAGATCCTTCAAAATTGGTTAAAAAACAAATAAGAAGTAAAGGTGGACAATTTTTCTTTAAAGTGAAATTCTATGTATCAGATCCAAGTAAATTACAAGAAGAATACACAAGATATCAATTTTATTTGCAAATAAGAAGAGATATTTTGCATGGAAAACTTCAACTACCTCCAAGTACTGCTTGCCTTATTGCGAGTTATACAGTTCAATGTAAGCATTCATTTATTTATAATATAAAAAAATATTTCTAAACAAATTTTGACCTTTGATTTATTGTAGCGGAACTAGGTGATTACCATCCAGAAGAGCACGGACCTGGATATCTTAACCGTTTACAATTGATACCAGGTCAAACAGAAGAAATGGAAAGAAAAATTTCTGAATTACACAAATTGCACAAGTACGCATTTCTTCTATAACATAAAATTTATAGTGACAATTTATACTGATTATTTTTAATGTATAATTTCCTATTTCAGAGGTCAATTACCAGCTGATGCTGAATTTAATTTTCTCGATCATGCCAAGCGTCTTGACATGTATGGAGTGGAATTACATAAGGCAAGGGTATGCTCCTTTACAGTTGTCTCCGTCTTATTTACATTTTATGTACGACTCAAATCGTACATGTAATTCAGACGTTATCACTCTATTCTTATTTCTTATTATGCATGTTTGTACGTAGCTCATTGTAATTTAATGAATTAATTTTTATATTTCTTTTTGTTAAAGGATTCTGCTAACAAAGAAATTCAATTAGGAGTATCATCTATAGGGTTAGTTGTCTTCCAAAATAACATAAGAATTAATGTATTTTCATGGTCAAAGATTGTCAAGATCTCATTTAAGCGAAAACAATTTTTCATACAACTTAGAAGAGAACAGGTAAGAACATGTTTTAATTTCAAATTAATGTATTAATAAAACATTTAGTAATTAAGAGTTAATTACCATTATTTTATTTTTCAGTCGGAGAACTATGATACTCTACTAGGTTTCAACATGCAAACGTATCGTAGTTCTAAAAATTTGTGGAAATCCTGCGTAGAGCATCATACTTTCTTCAGATTACATAGTCCAAAATTACGACCGCGTCGGTTTCCGCTGGCGCTCAGCAGCCGATTCACGTACTCCGGTCGTACAGAATATCAAACCGTTGAAGATGGAAAACATCGAGCTCGAGTGGAAAGGACTTTCATTAGGTAAAGTCAATATATTTGAAAACGTATTATAATAATATATTTCACGCAAAGTTCATCCATTAACATTTTATTTTAATTTCAGATCACCTAGTAAAAAATTAATTCACGGAATCTTGCCTGTACCCCTTTCGGATGAAAAGGGAAAAATTTTACCTCCTGGTAGACCAGCTAGGTCTTACGATAACAAGGTTCAGTCACTTGGTGCACGCGAACCTCGTCAAGCGTGGGGAGAAGGAAATCAAAGTGATGAGTATGTTCATTTTTTTCTTGTTATATAATAGTGCGCGTATTTAATATTTTAATTTCAATCGACTAGTTTCAAATTTGTATTGCTTTGGTATTCACATTTAAATTATTTTATTTCTAGCGAGGGTGGTTTTTTGTCACACCGAGAAGAAGTAACGGGAGCACACACACAAGGTACTGGTGGTGCCTTTTCGCCAATGCTGGGATCTCGTGTGCTTAGTTATGCAGACGATGATACAAATCTCGAAAGAAATATTTACGATATCCCAGACTATAGTGAACCAGCCAGTTCACCAGCGCCACAAGTACGTTTCTTTAATCCGAATTTCTCAACTTCCTGAACATATTTAAAACAATGATTATTATTCTATATTTTTTAAATTTTAGGTTTTAGAAGAAGGATTAGTAACTATAAGAATAACGCCGGATGAACAGGGCCGTTTTGGTTTTAATGTAAAGGGTGGCTTGGATCTCGAAATGCCAATTTTAGTGTCGCGTGTCGCACCTAATACGCCAGCAGATCGTTGCTATCCTAAATTGAACGAGGGCGATCAGGTAGTTTATATCAATGGAATCGACGTTAATGGAATGTTACATGAGCATGTTGTAAATTTGATTCGGCAATCACGGGATTCCGGCACTGGTGAACTCACGTTGACCGTGAGACCTAACGCTTTATACAATGCCTTGGCTGGTACAGAAGAAACGTTAGAAGAAGAACCTCCTTACAGGTAATTTTAGTGAATTATATAAAGTTCTTAATAGTTAATTAACTAGCAGTGACTGTCTGCATTTTTTAACCTACATGGTAATGATGGTTACTGCAAAATATGCTAAATTAGAATCAAGAAATATACTCATGTTTTTCGTTCTCTTTTTTTTTAAAGATATGTGCCAGATGTACCACATACTGCAGTTGGATCAGATGCATTAGCACAATCAATGTTATTACTTGCCGACGGATTAGCCAGTGGAGCTTTGATCGCTCAGTACGAACAACTCTATCGAAAAAATCCAGAACTTACTTCCGTAGAGTCCAAGAAGCCCGAGAATCAAAACAAAAATAGATATCGGGACATTTCTCCATGTAAGCTTTTAAAAAATTTAATTCCTGGAGTTATAAAACCTAGCTTTAAACGTAACATTCTTGCAATGGTCAACAAATAAAACTGATCGACCAAACTATTGTAATTTTAGACGATGTAACAAGGGTAATATTGATGGGCTGTTCGAACGGAGACTACATAAATGCAAATTATGTAAACATGGAAATCCCTGGATCCGGCATCATAAATCGTTATATAGCGACGCAAGGTCCGCTGTCAACGACAGTCGCGGACTTCTGGCAAATGGTACTGGAAGCCGGTAGCACACTTGTTGTTATGTTGACAACTCTTGTGGAGCGAGGACGAGCCAAGTGCCATCAGTACTGGCCATCGCTGAACGAGAGTCTCACGCTAAGAAATTTGAGGTCGACGTGTACTGCTGAAACGATTGAAGATACCTTCGTCTTTCGGGAATTCGTGCTCACTGATACTAATGTAAGTAGTGAAAAGTTTCTAAGATGCTTAACATGTAGTAGATAAAATAGCACGATTACGCACTGTACATCGATGGAACATATCACAACTGGTGCAATCTATCACGTGACAATGTATGTTGCGTCAGTTACAATCTCGTTTTCTCAATCTAGTACGATTTATTCATGTCTATTATATATAAAATTTGTGCTAAAAGAACATGGTGTTTATTATACTCGATGCCGTACATAAAGTAATATTAAAATAATTATCTTGAAATTCATCGAATGTCGAACCTTAAAACTAAAATAATTCTTGACTCACTCTACTATCTATATAAAAACAAATATTGCATCATGTATATAATCGCTATGCGAAAAAAATTTCAAGGCGATGATTCACGCTGTCGATCAATCACATACACACAATCTTTTATGAACGGAAAACGTTTTTCTTTTTTGTTGGATCAGACGGGGGAGGAGAGAGATATAACGCACATGCAGTATTGCGCTTGGCCAGATCATGGAGTGCCAAGTGATTGGAGACAGTTTACGACATTTACCGAGCGCGTAAGGGCCGCTCGTACAGGTATTGTCGAACCCGCCGTCGTTCACTGTTCAGCAGGAATTGGACGAACGGGTGTGCTTGTGCTCATGGAAACCGCACTGTGTCTTATTGAGGCAAATCAGCCCGTCTATCCCTTGGATATCGTTCGCTCGATGAGGGATCAGCGAGCGATGATGATACAAAATGCTGTGAGTTTTTATCTTTAAAATATTTCAAGACAATGACGACGTTGTCAAATAGATTTGAATGCAAGCATAAAAAGTAAACAGTTGACATTTAAAGACTCGTAAAAGCTCAATACAATTTTATTTGAAAATTTTTTTCCTGTGATTTTTTTAAACAACAAAGTAAATCAAAATAAACGTAAAAATTTGAAAAAAATGCTTATCTTATCTACCATTAACATTTATCTAACGCCAATTTATTTTTTGATTTTCAGAGTCAATATAGATTCGTCTGTGAAGCGGTTCATAAAGCGTACACTGAGGGCATAGTCAAGCCCCTTCCGGAATTCAGCAGATGAGATCAGGATGTGGAAGGTCATTCCCCGCCCCCGCACTGCTCAACGAGCACCATTCACCTTTTCCAATTAGCCTAGGGAAAACTAAACCTATTAAGAACAGCAGCTCCTAGATTTTACACATCCCGACAATAATATTTGTTGCGTCTAAATATTAATAGATATTTATTATAAAAGATTTTAGAATTTCTGAGATATTACGAGTAGCCTTAGATATTTTGTCTTATGAGTGATATACGTGATCAAGTATTTAGAAAGAAACAAAAATAACCCTATATATATATATATATATATATATATAAATCATTCACTATTTTACGAAAAAAAATATTAACTTCGAATTCTCATCGCTCATTGATCGCCGTGATATGTCTAGAGTATCTAATCAAACGTAGGAACTTAGAAGTATTTAGCGCGTAAAGAATAATAATCAAATGCTCTAGCACCGTAAAAGGAAGAAATAAGAACTAATGAAACCACGTAGAGCTGTTATAACAGAGTGATACGTCATGCGATATTTTTACCTCGTAGAGGAGAAAGAAAAGAGAGTAGATGTTTGACCAGATCTCTTGGCTGTAAGTGTGTCATATTTGTGCGTTAAAATCGTGTATATATTTAGAAAGAAAAGAAAAGAAGTAAAAACCGGCGAAAATTGCCAAGTCCGTACAGATGGTATTTTCATATAAATTTACTCGAGAAGCGAGTCGAATTAAACGCCCACTGCCAATTCCAATCGCCGCTCTGCGTCCAAAAGAGAAAATAAAGTAAATTCCTCCAGGCAGTTGGCGGCGAGTATATATATATATATACTCCCATATGCGTGATTCGCAATAGCATTTATTAGTTAATCTTTGATTTGAAATCACAACGACAAGTCGATATTGTAGTGAAATGTAAAAGTGTATTAATCATACATAGCATATTTCATTGGTTTGAGATAAGTAATAATTGGTAATAACTTTTTATAATTGTTACTGATTTTGTAAAAACGACCAGCAACGTATAGACATATATTAAATAATTTGAAAATTATCTTTTATTTTCGTTGATATTGTCCTAATAATAATATTATTCTTAAATTTATAAAACATTGATTCTAGATTGTAGAATAAATATGGTTCGATTAAAATTAGATTAACAAATTAATTTAAAATTTCTATAGAATATATACATTCGTATATATACATTATTATAATTTGTAAGCATGACTATACATGCTGTGAATCGCTTTTATAAAGTAAGTAATTTCAACAGAAACATGACACAATTAAAGAAAACTGTTGATTTTAAAATTATACAAAAATCCCACATTGGGATGGTAATACTATTTCGCGCAAAAAGAATTTGTCATGATTATTGACAAATACACAGCTAGAATCACAAAATTTCGAGCGTAAGGTGAAAAGGCCCGTCAACAGTGCCTTGCGAAGTCGCGTGTTAAACATAAAAATAAACAAAATCTCTTATAATCCATCTGTTTTTCGCTTCTCCTAAATATATTCGAATATTCCCCTCATCATTTCGTCTTTTGCCGAAGTGCAAAGTGAAGAAAACTAACCTGTATATTTTTGTACTGTTAATTGTAAGTCCCCCACCCCTCCTCCTTCTTAATTTATGTTGCGGATGTGCGTGTATATATAGCAAATAAAAATTAAAAATTGTAGATGACGTGAATTATTATTGCACTTACAGACTGTCCGGTAGCTACTTATTATAATTGCCATATCTTTGTTGAAGAGAAAGAAAGAAAAGAGAGAGAGAGAGACAAATGGTTATACTCAGTTTGTGCTACGTAGACGATTGTAAAAGTTCTTTCTAACACGCGCAGTATTTCGTTATAACATGTATATTATCGTGTATAATTATTATATATGCGGAAGAAAGGCTTAGTACAAAGGACCATCGAACGCCTTTTGATAATATTCAGAGATACATGACGATGGCGCTGATTTTTTCCGTAAGTACACCCGCGCATTGGTGCTACTGCGCGAGACAAATTTATTATGTATACATTAAGTACCGAAGTATTTTTTCGGTACAATGAAGGACCGATAAGGAAAGATTAGTAAAAAGTAATAAATACAGTCGGTAGCTGTCTAGTCTCGTTAAAAATTTGTACTTTTGAATTATCAAATAAAAGCATTTTTTTAATATTACCTGTGAAGTTTTTCTCCTGTTTAATATTTTTAAATTTACAAATTTTTATCATATTGCGAATTCCGATTTCATTCCATGTAATTAAATATTTTTTAAAATAGACTAAATAAAACATTACAATTTGAATATTTAATCAACTGTTTTTATATATTTAAAAAACGATAAAGAGTTTTATGTTGTCAAAGTCAGATTTATAAATAATATAAATCAAGTAGTGAAAATTTTTTATTAAGATAGTTAAAAGCAGTATACCTTTCACAGACTAATTGAAATCAGTTTTTCTTTATGACGTCTATAAAAAATCATTATTGAGAGGAAAGTTAATCTATTTATATACTTCCACGTACACTTTTTCAATATATCTATATCCATTAATTTTTAAGTACAAATAAGTGTATGATGATTCCATAAAAAGCAAATTTATACCAACAATAAATCTTAATTTCTTTAATAAATTTAATATTACACTTTTGAATTCTATGAAAAATGAAATAATTGAATATTTATTTTGAAAAGAATCTACTATTATAGGAATATCTATGGAAAAGATATTCACGTTGATCGCTTTAAATATATTTTCACGTAAAACTATATTATTTGAGTCCGTAAATGTCGAATATACGAAGATAAACATACACTATTTTTTAAATAAAATTTGCATGATCGAGTTTTTGTGTCTTACATCGAGTAAGTACTGGAACATCGTAAAACATTCTTTAGAAAAAAAAAAGATTATGTGTATCTACTTATTATATTTTGAATTAGATTATAGCTTATTATTTGTAAATTACAGTGAATTTGAAAAACTATTCAGATGTAAAGGAATGATTAAAATAATTTTTCATTATGATTTTATAGAAGCCCTTTGTATCCCCGAACGTCCTTCCGAGGTGCGAATCTCAGAGGAAACGATCTTACGTTCTTTGTTTCTCCAACCATCCCCGGACAAGTGTGCAGGTTTCAGTCATCAACCGTCGCCGAACGCCTCTCGAGTTGATCGTTGGTTCTGTCAAGGGCTGTCGATTATATCTAACTCAAATATATATATATATATAATTGTTTATTTATATAGATATTTATAAAAATTCATTAATATTCAATACATCTTTCGGTAACTCTTTAATTATCTATATCGGTCATTCATAAAATCATTCAGTGATCAATAATGAAAAATTTCTTATCGAATAAAATTGATTTATCGTTCGGACGATGATGGGCTTTTTGGGTTACTTTCATTTTTGTACATACGACATGTATATATAGCCACGACGAGAATTTGGGAGATCTCTCGTGGATTTAGCGGCCTTTTCGTCAAAACACGATATATAAATATTCAAACAAGAAAGTTCTGCGCTTCTGTCGGAAATTTATGTCCAACTGAAAACTAACGATATATACCTACGCGTGTATAGAGATGTATAAGAAAAAGTGTTGCTGACCAAAACGGGGACATCGGGTGATTAGAATAATTATTGTAAAAGCTTTGCGGGCAATCTTAAAAATCCTGGATATCCCTTTATTTTGTTCCCCGAGCTTCTTGGAACGAATAAAGACATTTTGTTTCCATAGCTCGCGATACAATGTAGAACGTTCCAATACATTTTCTTCTCACCCCAGCACGCGAATAATATACAGTATATAACATAAATCGACGATCGAATTTTCATCAATTTGTTTGCGTTCGCGGTCCATCACTGCCACCACAAAGAGAAAAAAACGACGCTTTCTAAACGAAAAATAATGAACACAGACGGTCGGGCTACATTTCATTTGAAATTGAACAAATCGCCTCATTGTTGTAAAAGAGCGATTACGAGTCGCGGTGTTAAGATGCAAAGCAAACACACACACACACACACACACACACACGCACACAGGTAAACATTTAACCATTGGAGATGCGTACGAGTCGTTGCAGTTGCCGCACACCTCCACATCCCCACCTTTGCGAAGGGAAAGATGCGCGCGGAAGGCGCATTGGACACATGTTTTAACACACGACGGTAGCGGAGAACGTTCACCCAATACCATCGCCCCGCGATCCTCTACGGCGAGGTATAAAAGCCAACTCCGACACGGACTCGTGTCTAGTGTTCCTTGCGATCGATTCGTTAAATCGACGACTCTACAACGTGAGTACACGCTCTTTTTTTCTTCTTTCACGTTATATTATATATATATTATCTTTTCCTAATTTTGCTATGTACGCTTATAGCATCCTGTCTCGTTTTTTTTATTGAGTTTGTGCGTTTGCGCATTTTCTAGAAGTTCGCGATGCGATGGGAAAACATTTAGATTCGGATTGTATTATATGCGCTTTTGAGGAAGTAGCGATTGGTGCGCGTATTTTGACAAACGATTTATTAATGAATGGTGATAAAATAATCTTGCCTTTTAATATCTAATAAAAGATAATGTGTAAATTTTTTTATATATCTGATGATTTGATTTTAATTTGTTCATCGTAGTAACTATTGTGACTCGTGAATAATTTATTACTATACGTCAGTTTAATATTCTGCATCCAAGTATCTAAAGTGTTTTCCATTAATTTAGAAAAAAATTAACAGCGAAGGCAGTTCACATAGTAAGCGAAAATAACGTAATTCCTATACTTGATTTCACTTTTTCTTTTTAAATAACTCCACTATACACATATCTATACCGTTGTATCATTGAATTATTAAATAACTTTTCTTTTCGTTCCTATATATATACAACTTTCAATTCTTCATTATTTAAAAACATTCAAGGAATTCAAAACGAGCTTTAATCAAAGACAGAAGAAAAATTTAGCGTCACTGCTTCAGTGATATATACTAAACGTTTAGAATAAATAATTACAAATAATTAAAATAATTATAAAAATTAAATAACTATGTATCCACGGGATCATTGTTTTCTTTCCAAAACCAATAACATATACTCCACACTAAAATTACCCAAAAAAAAATCTACGCAGAGAATAAGCATAATTTCCTTATGAAGGAATGAGTTCCCATCGGTTCACAAGGAAAGAGCTAATCGCATATATATCCCAGACCGTCAAAGAAAAGCCAATTATCGCATCTGTTGATCATCTCTCGCGTACTTGCGCGCGCCTATATAGTCACAATTATATAATTGTCGGTATAGTCGTAGAGTGCGTGTATACGTGAGGAAAGACAGAGGTTTGAAGACGGGGCCGGCCACTTAAACATACTCTCCGGGCTATTGAAAAAGCGGTTCACGTTCGCGGAAAGAGAAAACCACTCGATGGAATACGATGCGCTCGAACAGCTCATCTGCATTACGGATATCTTGGCTCGATATATCCCCATTATAGCACACACTCGATGAGCCAACCGCTCTTATGTGTCTTATATACACTCTTTGGCGATTGCGTCGTGGATGCGAGCTGGAAAATTATTCCTAAAGTATATACGTCGCTGCAATCTAATTAAAGACAAACGTAATGGTATAGAAGGTTTTTGCATGCTGCGTATCAAGATCGCTTATGGTTTATGGACAAAATGCTTAGCGAAAAGCCGCGGCTTCCGAGATATATATAGATATACATACACGAGATGCGGCAAATCCTTCCGCGGTGAAGAGATATATATATCGAAGTCTCTCGCTTGCCCGCGCGACCAAGAGGGAAAGTAAGCGCGGCCCCCGGGACGCGTCCGTGAGAAACTTTCAGCATCGGCTCTGGCCAGTTGTATGTATTATATACAGTGGCCGATATATAGATCTTTCTCTCTCTCTCTCTCTCTCTCTCTAGCGTCGCGGGCTCTTCTCTCTTTTTCACGAGAAGTAACGGGGCATTTCGTTTGGCAGGGTCAATTGCCTTTTTAGCTCGCGGCTACCCGACCTCCTTCTGTATAAATTATGTCCTCCGTATATGTATACATATCGATTCTTTCGCTTTTTATATTTTATTATCGTCGGACCTATTTTCACTCTCGCGGAGATCCGCTTCTATATATATCGCGACACGCGACCGGCTTATCCGCTACGGATTATATAGGTTTAAAAGAGCTTGACCGTTTAAATTGTTTATATAACGTTTTTCTTTTTCATGATTTATGGATTTATGTTATACTATTGTTTATAGTAGAACTATGGATTTGTTGTAGGATACATATTTAGGGGATAAGAAATGTGTTGCTATATATTGATTATATTATATTATTATGCAAGTTTTAATGTTATCATTGACCTGCAAACCAAAAAATTCTTCTTCATCGCCTATTGTTATAAGCAGTGATAAATCGGTTGCATATTACAAACATTGGCTCCAAAAGACCAATACACTCTCATACAGGAATTGAGAATAAAAATTGTTCTCCTCTCTTTCTCTATACGTTGCATGTAATATGCTATTATAGTACAAGTAAATAAATATCTACTTATCGCTTTCCCATCTCTCTATGAGTTTATGGTTTGCGGCTTATTACAATTTATGCTATTACGTTGTGTAATTTTCACATGTATTGATTTTACGGTAAATTATGGGATATACTAACTGTCGAAATGTATATTACGATGACGCAAAAGCATCAGTTTTTCGTTAGAAATTCACTTTTCAGCATTTTCCTTGTATCGAGGCATTTAAGACTTTTAACAATTATTTCGCATTACTATAGAACTACTAGAATTGATCCCGAATAAATGGAAAACTATGCACCGAGTCTTTTTATTTGATAATAATTGATTAGCTAATTTATATTTAGCGATTATGTACAATCAGCATTAGAGATTACTTTGACTTTAAAATTTTTGCATACAATAAACTTAGGGATAATCTTTATTATTGCGTTAGGTCCGAAAGGAACGCAAATAATTTATAATTATATGCTAAATATAATTATTGTGGATCTGGTTATCGTTTCAATTTCGTAACTTTAGTATCAAATTGTATATCGTTAGGTTGGGTTAGAATAAATCAGAGATTTATGTTTTCGTAAATTTATTTAATCGAGAGAGAGATCGCGTATAAGTTGAGCTTGGGATCGGGTCAATTAGTTCGATCTGTCGATGATTGACGTTTGTAGAATGACTGACTAACGTCTCTCTCTCTCTCTCTCTCTCTCTCTCTCTCCCTGGATTAGGCAGAATACTTCGGTTCCTGCACTGAGAAAAGATTGGGACTGAAGCGGTATCACCG